>PVKA01001423.1:29364-121864 GCA_004027165.1 Ctenomys sociabilis | reverse complement strand
ATCAACTATAACAGGACAGAGTTCCACATTAAAAACAGCCTCTGAAACATCTTACCAAATGATGATCCTGAAAGCAGAAATAAAAGGGGAGACAGGGGCTGGAGCTGGGAAAACACAGAGAAAGAAAAACAACCTGTTCAAATTCAGATGTGAATGCAGTTTCAGGAAGGTAACAGACTCCAAACCGAATACAGGGTGCCACCACAGGCAGGGGAGTCAGAACAAGGGCCCTCCACAAACCACATGCTTCCATCTCTCTACCTGAGCCTAAGTTTTCCCACAAAGAAACAAGATAAAAGGAACGTCACCTCTCTCCTGAAGCCACAGGATAGGGAGGGAAAGGAAAGGTGATTGAAATTCCAGGTTTAGACTGGAAGTAATTTTACCAGGCTAAATTCCAAACCCTGAAAAAGAAGACTTTAAAATTAATGCACTGACCCAAACCTTAATCAGAGAATTAGGCTTAGTAACAACTCAGATTTTACTCCCCGCCCCTCCCCTTCATGTGTCTGGCTGGCTCTCTCTGCTTTGGGCTGTGGTGCATACCAAGTAAATTATTTGCTGATAGGTAAATCTCAGCAAATGCTTTTCTTCCTTTGAATGACTGGTGAGCTTGTTGGGAAAAGTCATTTAAGTCACTTAAAACAATCCCATGAAAAGTAAAACTCAATTCTGAAATAAGAGTATAACTTAGAGCTTAAAAATAAATTAAATAAAGGAAACATTAAAAGATAAATGGAGCAGGATGCTCTGCGGCTGAGGTAATCTGAGTGGAGAGGGAAGAAGGAAGGTTACGTTAATAAATGATTAAAAGACCTTAACAAGGGCCTATCAGGTTGACCAGGAAAGCAGTCCTAGTTTCTGCTCCTCCCCAGGACCACCTTTTTTACATTTGTTCTCAATGCAGATCAATATGGTTTTCATTTGCTGATTTCCATAATGCCAAATGTGATCTGCCAGCCTGACATAATGAAGCTAGAAAGAGCTGAAGTCATTTGAACATTCTCGCTTGCATGACTGTCGCCAGTTCGCCAAATGCCTGTTATCTGAGAGCCAGTATCTTTCTCTTGCTTATTGACAAATACCAGAGAGGTTTACTCATAGACAGATGTCAAAATATGGTCTTGGGTGGCAAATTTAAGTCAAGATTCAAACTAAAAAGTACCCTTCTTTTTGTAGCTCTCCCATCACTCTAATTTGTAATTTAAGCTCTTGGTTAAATAAAAACAAAATTTAAGGGTGACTGTCCATTTTTTAATACAAACACTCTCCTTTGTCAATAAAGCAATACATGACAAAGAATAAAGCACAAATACTTCGATGGTATCAAAGCTAAAGGACATTTTATAACTACAGTACATGTCTTCCTGTATCATTTTAGTGACACCACTACTATCTGTCACTGAAATTTGTTTCATGAAAATTCACAACACACTTTACATTCATTTATTAATATTTTTCTCCTTGCTAGATTTTTTTAATACACATGGAGAAATTCACACACATATGAAAACTGGATTTTTTAAAAATTATAGTAAAATGGGTTTGTGAGGTCACCTCATGGAAGATCCTACCAAGATGCTTCAAATGGCTTACTTCAAATTCAACATTGTTTAGTGACCACCTTTGCATATCAAAAAGAATTTCAAAAGAGGCAGAAGAGAATGAATACATTTCTGAAATGATTTCCTTTATCTTCTGCAAAGCAAAACCAAAACACAGGTGCACTGAATTGAATGAATTCTTCAAAGCTTGCTTTCTCTTTGCTTTTCTGTCTCTTGCTTTTTTTCTTTTTCTGTTCAGTCTCATTAAGTTACTCAGTTGCCCAGGCAGGCTGAGCTTGAGATCTTCCTGCCTCAGCCTTCCTGAATGCTCTGATTCTAGGCATAAGCTACCACTTCCAGCTTCAACTCTGTATCTAAAAAATTAAAATATATTTAAGGCTAATGCTTTCATTTTTATAATAAATGTTATTACTTTTTACATTAGACACATTTAATAAATATTCTATTGATTAAATAAAATCATGTCTTACATCTCAAGAATATAAAAGCCTGTGGTGGCAGTTTTGTTCTAGAGCTATGAAAACCAAATCACAGAAATTTGCCCCCCAAAATCTCCCAGTATTCTCCCAAATAGGTGAGCCTGTGACAGCGGGGCCAGCACACAATTTTAAAAAGTTACATCTCCAACTACAGCACTTACTCAAAACTCTCAGATTGCAATCTCTGCACCACTAATGTTTTTTTCCTCCCACCCCTGCTTCTCTTTCTCCTTCCCTCCCTTCACCCTCCCTCTTTCCCACTAAGGACATGCTGATTGGAAACAAAACAAAGAAAACAAAACAAAACTGCAAGAAGGCAGCATAACAAGTATCCTAGGAAAGGTCTTGCAGGAGAACAGGGGGCACAAGGGAGATGAGCATCGTGTTAGCGTCCTGGAGCCTGGCCTCCCCCTCCAAGTGAAAGGGCTGCTGTTTCTCCAACAACGCAAGCACACTAAGACAACAGGACATTTAAGCAGGCTGCCTGCAGAACCCGTAGTGCCCAGTTCTGTGGTTTTGCTGTTTGTTAATTCTTTCAGAAAATAGTAGCAGATTCTACCCTCAAAATGGGAAAATGAAAAGCTCATGTATTCCAGCACTAAAACCCCGGTTATCAGTTCTGATATAAAAGCTGATAATAAGATCAACAGGGAAGTGTAGCAAAACAAAAAGCAGGGCAGAGTAGTACAAGACTCTGGAGGTACGAAGTGGAGAGGGTGTACTTTGGGGCTCAGATGTCTGGGCTATGGTAAGCCAACAAGCTAAATTAAGAAAACTGGAGATGTTACACTACATTGGTGTCTGGTAAAGCTGGAGAACCCACGAAGACAGCGCCTTTAATTAAACACACTGCTTCCCGTCTTTCCCTTTGATAGTCACAATAAAAAAAATTACTAAAATAGTAAGAAAACAGAAAAGGTAATCTTGCCAGATATGAATCAGGAAGCAGAGAGAAGAGACATTATCCCTCTGGTGGAACTAGTAATAGACTACCCCAGAGGAGTCTGGGCTGGTAACATTTCTGCTTTACTTGACTCATAATTACCACACTGAAGGACAGGTCAGGCTAACGCTGTCCCACATCATCACCTATGGTAACAACAGGTTGGTTCCAAGAGTAGCATGAAAGGTGAGAGCACAATCAGAACAGACCTCTAAAGTGAGGTAAAGGGGGGAAGGGCAGGAAAAGTACAATTCTTTGCTGAAGTTATCTGAAGACAAAGGAGTTCCAGTGCAACTGACAGGCAGGAGAATGATGGAAGTTCTTTTGAGCTCTAAGAAACGGAAGAGGACAAGAAAAATTATGTTAGAATAGGGTGGTAGAAAGTGTGTTTTACATGAAAAAACAAAAGGTTTTAGCTCCTGTGAAGTCCAGGCATACAAAAAGATTTAGCCATAAGTGTATCAAATAAAATCTTTGGGATGCTATAGTTCCACTGCTCCCATTGGACGCTGACCCCACTGGAAGGAACCTATCATTCACTGTTTTGCAGAGACAAGAAGGAAAGTAACAAAGAATCTATAGCTTTAGGAGACTGGTTTTCTTTCTTTTTTGAAGATAATTTCAAGAGTTTATTTTCTTCACAACAAAACAAACAAAATTATGACCTCTTCCCCATTCTAATGCATGGATCACTTCTGGCCAGGATTCTCAGATCTGCCACTGGGCTCCACGCCTTCTAACCCAAGCAGTATGTTCTTCACAGGTTTAGCCTCTTCTGGAAAATCACCCTAGTCAGCCTGCTCCACACCTCCGCTTCTTCTTAAGGAGCACTGCTTTTCCTGTGACCAGGACAAGCATCACTGACCTGCACTTCTCACAGGCATGGCGGGTCCTGAGCCTATAGGAGCACTGCGAGTGTGCAGACCCAGGGGTCTGTGACAGTGGTGTCTGCATCCACAGCAGCACTGTAATGAGGACCTACCTATCATAGACATTCGAGCCACAGGTGTGGAAGCCTAGGACCTTTGGACACAACGAGGGGGTGTACACCGGTCTTCAACATGTTGTATTTTAAAGTGATAGTAATAAAAGAAGAGTAGGAGAAGCAGCGGAGGAAGTAGCAGCAGCCCCAGTAGAAGCAGCCATAGTTGTTGTCCATGTAGTTTTAAGTGAACAACTGGGACGAGTTGCAAGTGCAGGTGAGAGCCTGTATGTGGCTGCACAGAAATCTGCAGCTCAATCACAGAAATCAACATCTGAGATTTACACACCTTCCACTGGGCTCCCAGAAAACTCTGAATCACTACGAAAAAAAAGGTTTGAACAAGGGTAGAAAACCAAGATCGAGAATAAGGGAAGGATTTATAGTCACATTTAGCAAGTGAGAAATGAAATGATGAGGTAAGAACCTTATTAGCAATGCTAAGGTCAAGACCAGGTCAGGATGGGTTAAGACAGAAGAGCCCAGAGGCTGAAACTGTCACAAGCTCCCCACGCAGCCTGGTTGGCTTTAGACATCTTAAAGTTGGCCTCAGTTTCCTTAACTCTAAATATAGCAGCAACCACAACTAATTATTAGAAGTTAACACAAAAACAAATCAAAGTGTAATCAATCAGGGAATTACTGAAGAGAATTGTGAAACATCTGTAGGAGAAAGATATATAGGACAGGCTATATTATTCCTTGCTCTCCTATAAGGTCACAGTAGTGGCAAACTTCTATTTCTAGAACACATATGACTCTGTCACACATCTTGTGTGATTGTTCCCACTTTTCAGTCCACGTGGGTGGTGGTTATTATTTTTAATGTATTCCTACTTCCGTCACTCATAAATAAGCTTACCTATTCCAATGACCACAATAAATGATGAGAAATATAGCACACTGACCCATAAGCAGCAAAGACCCAGAAGGCAACACTTAAAACATAAACTGCCAACAGTAACCTGATCAGGTTTCATAAATCAGGGCAGCAATGGCCCTAAAGAGTGGGAAGGAGAGCTCCAGTAATTGCAGCCTTCTGTCTGGAGCATACTGTAAAAATAGCCACGGTAAGCAATCCTCCTGGCCAATCAATAGACTCCTATTAACCTCCTGGCCAATTACAGAATGATTGGCTAAGCAAACAAAGAATTATTGGCTGTTTAGGTGGGACTTTATTCAGGCCCCCTCTCTTCCCCTGTTTCTCATTCTGTTCCACCTCTCCACCCCACCCCCTTTCCTGTTAGGAAAAACATCTGCAAACACCTGATATTCATCTAAGTCCCTGCAGTTGTACAGTCTTGTTAAATTGTTACCACCTTTTCCACAAGCAGTTTTGGCAATTAACCTCATGGCCAGAGACTTCAAAGAAAACAACTGTTGAGTTTAACCTCTCTGAGCTACCATAGATTCTTTTATGATTTTTCCTGAAACACTTTCATCTGCAGAGGAAAAAAATGAAGACTGATAAAATTAATGTTTATTTTAATATTCACTTAATTTATTAAGAAGACAAATGCCGGAGACATTCACCATAACAGGGTATACTCCCTTCTCAAAATCTCCACAAAGTGGGTTTTCTTTTTTTTTTAATTTACTTTCCTAACACATGTGTGCTTCTCTGCTCTTCCACAAAGCCTACATTTGCTGGAATCCAAGGATTTGATACATTTGACCTGTTTTTGCCCTTGTTCACAAATCTCTCATATGTTTCTCAAAACTATTTAAAAGTGCAGAATGAAAAATGCATGTAAAATTAATGCTAAGAACCAAAGTTGCCATTAAAAATCTATTTTCTTTTTATACTTCTACCCTTGCAGATACACTTTTTACATTAAAAGCAAGGCTAATCCCCAACTCTCATGAGAATAAACTACTATCAATAAAGATCAAAATATATGACTGAGCAAGCAATACAATTCTTCCCAAGTAATCTTGTGGCCTAAGCATTTCAGGGCAATTCATGCTATGTCACCAGATTTTTACAGCTGTGTATAATAATAATAATGGGCCTGATGTTACCAGCTGAAGGTAGGTTTGTGGAGGTGTGTTAACTCCTTCAGGACATAACGTTCATTTAGAATTGTAATGAAAGTGATTAAATATTTAGGAGACCTTGCGAGCACTACTGATTTCTCCTCTGTCTGGCAAGCTTAGGCCTTGTAAAGTTGCCACTAATTCTGCCACTCTTTGGTGAAACCTGACGAACTGTGAAAACTAAGATTTACCATATTTGCATAGCTTCTGTAGAAATACCATGGCATTGAATCTTTTTTTTTTTTTTGTGGTACCAGGGATCAAACTCAGAACCTTGTGCTTACCAGGCAAGCATTTATTCCACTGAGGTATCTCCCAGCCCCACCATGAGATTGAAATAACAAATTTATAACAAACATAATGAAGCTTTTGTTTGATATTTACAGTCACCAATATCTTCATGTTATAATTAATTCCACAAAAGTTACAAATAACTTTTCTAGAAGATGACACTTTGTAGTACAGTCCTGTATGAGTTGACCATTTTGTTGAGGGCCTGGATTTAACTGAGTAACACGCTTCAGCCAATAGCATCAGCCCCACAAGTCTAGGAGACTAGAGAAGGAAGCACAGTTTCAACATACTTGGGGAGTGGAAACGGGAATCTCCACTTTTGTTCTTCATTAGTTGTGTGGGTAAGTACAAATAATTTTACCTATCTTACAGGTATCTTGTAAGGTTAAAATGGAGTTGACTATATAATACAAAAGGTCTAAACTGTTTTAGCTAGCCTGAGCTGTTTTTAAAATCAGGAAATATCTATAAAAATGTGAGTTTCCTGTCTCCCTTGGCTAAATGGATAGTCTGGCAAGGCCAAGCCTACGTTTCTGTGGCAGCAGCGTGGACTGCAGCACCAGCAATGACATTAACACATGTGATTTGCTAAAGCTCCCGCCACTTGAGCTGAGCCACACAGCACCACAGTGACTGAGCCCTCCATGAAATGGCTTAACATGGTATTGGGAACGGTGCTCGGCACCAAATGTCAGGGACGCAAAAAGTACTCAATAAAAGGCATTAAAAGAAGGCCACCAAGCTGGGAGTGGTGGCGCATGCCTGTAATCCCAGCACTGGGGAGGCTGAGTCAGGAGGATTGTTGTGAGTTCGAGACCAGCCTGAGCTACAAAGTGAGCTTAAGGCCAGCTTGAATTGCATAGTGAGACCCTGTCTCAAAAAGACAAAAAAAAAAAAAAAAAAGAAGGCCACCAAAAGAAATCAGTTTACTCCAAATGTGAGGGAAACACCATATGTGCTAGAAGTTTTATCAGGTGGAGACTACGCAGAGCTCTGAAAACAACAGAAAAGCTTCTCTACCTACCTAAAATTCTTACCGCACTTATTTTTTATAATGCCTCTTGTGGAATTTAGCACACACTGTACCTTGTATTGGTATTTTCATTCCTAAGCAACTTATAAACTGAAACATACTGGAGAATATAAAAACGTCTCTATTCAGGCAATGGGAAAATGGCCACTCTGAAACATTGAAACAGGTGATAGGAGGAGTAATTGCTGATAGAGAAATCTAGTACTCCGCTTTGACATTAGAAGTCCATCTTGAGGAAAACAACAAAATGTATGTGGTTTGAAACATTTTAATTTATTTTTAATAAGTGAAAGCTCTCCTCTGAAATGCTGTTAAATTGCAAATTTGCATAACCAACTATTGAACTCACACGTAGTTCAAAGATCAGCCTCTACTGAGCATAAAGCCCCCACTCTGCTCTTATAAAATTCAAATTAAGGAATTGATTGTTATCACCCATAATCCCCTTTTTACAGTATTTGTAGGGACTGTAAGGTAAGAAACTGAGGAAAGTCTTCAGTGGAAGAGAAATGTTTACAATTCAGATCTGCCATGCTGGTTCACGATGCTTTCATTTGTATCTTCATTTTGGCTCTTTTTTTCAAAGCCAGAGTACCAATTTGATTAGGACATTTTACACACACACACACACACACACACACACACACACACACACACACACACACACACCCTAAGGGGTAGTAAGCAGAAATACCCTCGAGAGGTCAGTGATTTTAAACAAAATGAAACTAAAAGTAAGAGTCCGAGTGATTCAAACTGGTAAGTACATTAAATGGCCTTGTGCTAGGACTGTGCAGATGTAGAGGTCAATCATACAAAGGGAGATGAGTCCTCTAATAGGGAGAAGGAACGCAGACAGAGAATAAAATCATGTCTCACTGTGGTAGCTGAGGCAGGAGGATCAGCAGGAACTCCATGCCAGCCTGGGCTACATTACGGCCATAGCTCAAGGCCATACCTGACCTCGGGAGACTCAGTCCCCTCCCACCAATCCCCACCCTACCACCCCCATGCAAACAACAACCAAGAGGGAAGAAAAAGTATCCACTAAGAAGATAAAAATAATCTCAGATCCCAGGAATAAGGAAGGTTTGGTAAATTCTGCAAACAAGTGGCTTGGATTAAAATTTGTGAGAGAAGAAAAAAATGAAAAGTGTACCTGAAGTTCAAATCAAACCTAAACTCTATCTACTCCTGTCAAAAGAGATTTTTCATAATCAACAGACTCTCTAGAGAGAAAAAGGATTTCTGGTCATACTCAGTGTAAGGTTTAGATTCTTTATTTTCTTTTTGTTTTTATACTCCTGGTCAAGTTCAGTCAGAAGAGGAGGGATATTTGTGCTGAATGTTTAAGCACAATTTTTAGAACTAACATTAAATAACACAAGGGCCTGGTGCTATGCTGTACAGTTCAATGAACTCCTGCACAGATCAGCAAGATGGCTGGAAATGCCTCTCTCCGTCTGTTTTTCATCTCCAAAGTCTGTGTACTTGGTAGAGTGTGAAGAGAGCCTCTTTTCTCCTCCCCACATTCTCCCCATGGTCCGCCCCCAGCCCCCACTCCCTGTCCATAGCCCCTGCAGCAGAGAACAGGAACTAGAGCAAATGCTTTTGTGAATTAAGAGATCTTGTGAGCGTAAATTTGGTCAGGCTGCTCCTTTCTGCAGGCCAGACCCTGCTGCTGCCCCAGGATGTGAACTGTCAGTTTGCATAGCTGGTGATGAGTTGCAGAACCATCAGCAAAGGTGAAGACGGCAGAAACAAGAAAGATTCAAGACTGGTGGAAATCATTTCACAAGGAAAATTTCAGCCATCAGTGGGAGGAAGCTTTGAAAAATGCTGCCATTTCCGAGTCAGAATGAAGGAAAAATTAAATTACTGCCGGTGAGGCGAGCCAAAGTTGCATCTCCCTCCAGGGAGAGTTTTGATAATGGTAAACATTTGACAGCTGGCCTAGAGTTGTTATCTTGTTCTAACAGTTGTTAGGGTCTAAATGAATATTTCTGATAAGGAAACAGAAAGAAAATTTAGAACACTTTCTTTTTTTTTTTTTTTTTTGTATTTTAAACCTTAGGGGGATGAGCCAAGCAGGTTTAGAGCAATTTGTTACCAAAGGCCTACTCAAAATGGTATAACGAACCTGGTCTGGGACTAGTACCAGTATCATTATTTCAGTTAATCTATATGGAGAAATTATTTGATGCAAATCAACTTACTAAGAAAATGTTTTTAACCTTTGGCTTCATCAGCCACCGTAAAACCAATGCCAACAGCTGACTCAAAGAAGTCAAGAAAGTAAAGGGTTAATGCTAGCATCCTGAAATGATAGGCCCAAGAACATGCATAGAAATCCTGTGTTGTTAAATTTTTTTTTATTAAGCTTTTGAAAGTCAACAATTATAAAATTCCAAAGTTTCCCAGATTTTATTATTTGACAAAAATATTAGGCCAAACATTTCAGAGAGGCAATGGAGCTCAAGTAGTCAACATTTTAAACCTAATAAGGATGGCTTACTGGGTGTCTGAGAGTTTTGCAACACCAGAAGATGTAGAATGCCTGAAGGGACATTTCATTATAAAACACTTGCTCAATCCCTATATATAGCATAAGAAAACAAGTCTGAGTTATTATCTGAAATGTTCCAGGTCTTCACAGGCACTGGATCTGTCACAGTATCGAGACATACGTGCAGAAGGCTCAGAACAGATGGGAGGGAGTCCCTGGCCTTATATGGATTTGCGGATTGTTGTGTCTTCCCAGTGAGAAGCCAGGTCCTAAGCACACTGTAACCCTCTCAAAATCTACTTAAAAAAGAATATTGACATTCCTAAATGTACTCTGCCTCTCACATGCCACTAGACAAGAGCTGTCCACTGGCAAAAGACAAGGGCAATGGCAAAAAGCAAGTAGGAGCAAGGAGCTAGAAAATGATGTTTCTATGGAATGAAAAATAACTCCAAACTTAATTTTGGAAGAAAAAGACTGACACGGTTTGTGCATTACTTGCTTAAGATATAACTAACATAAAGTTATAAGAATTTACTATTCAGTATTTGGGGAAAAAACTTCACTGAGCACCTACTTGGTGCTCCCTATAGAGGATTCAGCTTCTATGATGAAACAGTAGCGGGTCACACAAACCAACCAAATCATCCCACCTGGTCAGTGGTTATCATGTCACTCTGTGACTTACTACTTTAGAATGTATTTGCAAGAGCATTATGCCCTGCCCAAAGGAAAACTTTATCCAAAATATTTCCCTTTAGTTTTCTTCAAAAAGCAGAATCAGAAGACCTACCTTAATTCTGTTATTTGTGGGCAGTAAGAATTTCATTATTTTTTTTTCCCAAGGGATCCTGATCTGCCTTATTATGAGAGTATATAAATTGATATTAAAGTATGGTATTTTGAGAATGTTTCAAAGTAAGGTCAAACTGGTGTTAAAAAGCCCTACTAGTGAAGGCTAAAATAACAGTCTGGCTGAGCAGACTTAAGTGCAGCTGACTCCAATTACTGAGTACATCCTAGTGATGTTTTTCACTAAAAAGAACAATGCAAGCAAGTCTTTGAGTTCAAAAATAAAGTCAAAAAGAACTTACTCATGAGCTAAGTGGGATACATTATCCCAATACTGCAGCCACATAGGTGAGATAAATTCTAAGAGAGAACAAATGCTAGACAAAATGCTTCTTCTCACAAAAAGAAGAAAATTTCTAGGAAATATATGAGAATCTACATGTAATGTAAATGCTATAAAATGATAGAAAAGGAATTGCAGATAAATTTCAAAAAATATTTTATTATGGAAATTTTCATATGCAAAAATAGATCAATGTAGATTATACATCCTCCACTAACTCCAACAACGATCAACTCTGGCCAATCTGGCATCATCCATAACTGCTTCAACCCTCTTCCTGTATTTTTAAGAAAATCTCAAATGTCACCAAATCCACTTGTCAGCACTGTATGTAAAGAAGCACAGATCTTCCAAGTGTGTGAGTTCATACTGACTGCCTTCACCTGCATTTCTGAGGCATTTTTTTCCTAATGACAAGCCCTCTTCTGACACCGTTTTCACTGGAATTAACAATATAAATCTAGGTACTTATCAGGTACACAGGATTTTTGTTTTACATGGGGGCTGGTAACTTCCATGTACCCTTCCATATTTTTATCCCTCTGGGCAAACATTCACTCTGACAAATGTTCCTCTGAGGCCAAAACGGGGATCACGTCAACTAACACCAAGGACGGAAGAATACTGTAGTAGTTAAGATACCACCTTCAATCATGTAGTGTGAATTTAAATCTGGCCCAGCCAAGTACTAACTTTGCATCTTGGTCAAACTACTCAACCTTTCTGACTCCCTGTTTCTTCATCTTTGAAACTAAACTATTCACTGCATCACAGAATTATTATGAAGATTAAATGTGGTAATAATACAAAATGCATAGCCAAGGGCCTGAATAGTAAAAGTGGTTCTTTAAAAAAAAATCTAAGCAGGAATCTCACAAGTAATACATATTATGATGAGAATATATCTATATGTGGAAAAGAGGAAATACAGGATAGAGATAAAAACACTGTAACAAGTCTTGTCCTCAACTAACTTCCAAGAGGCTGAATACATAAATGATAACAAGAACTTTTCAACCGCTAAATAACTATTCAAAATATGTAAGCAATTCAGTGTCCTACACTAAAGTGAAAAGGACTTTGGTTGAAGAATGTAATATTTAAACTGGATATGGTGGTAAATGCCAGGCCTATAAGCCTAACACCAGAAGTCTGAGGTAGGAGCATCTTATGTTTGAGGTCAGCCTGTGTAACATAACCTGATGAGTTCAAGGCTAACCTAGAGCTCTTGTGGTGAGATCCAGGGTCAAAAAAAAAAAAAACAACAAACAAGAATATAATATTTATATCTTAGGATAAGTCATCAGAATAATGCAGATAGAATGCTCACTCCAAATAAACCAGCCCTGTCAGTTTGTATAGGTGAAAGGTGGTAAAGAACCGTGACAGTACTGATAAGGAAAAGTAGTGGTGTTGGTGTAATCTCTCACGTTTCATGCTTCCATTTCAGTATTAGGTAAAGTTCTGAGAAAAAATCACTCAAACAAACAAAGCAAACAGGAAGGCAGGCCTTTTGGTTACTTAGTACATTTGTATCTGTAGGATGTAGATACACTTGTCAGGGCATTTGTGGATCAGAATGACATGCATTTTATTTTTACTTTATTTTATTTTATTTTTTTGGCAGAACCGGGGATTGAACTCAGGGCTTTGTACTTGCCAGAGAAGTGCTTATTCCACTGAGCCATCTCCCTGACCCCCATGACATGCATTTTAAATCATTCACTGTCGAACCACTCCATTATCATCTACAGCACAACAGTGATGGCAAAACTTTCTGAACTTTCAGTGATAACCAATAACTGGTGAGCCACAGTCCATTGCTCTAGTCTGTAATGCAGCCAATATCATTCAGTCACTCCAAAAGGAAAATGAATGAACATAAAAGTTTTATGCCAGAATTGTCTACATATTAATTTAAAAAAATCACAAACTAGGAATTGTTGAAAGGTATTACAGTGGAAGTATACAAGGATGGCTAGCCAAAGGACAGAGGACTATTTCTCTAGTACAAAAAAATAAAATTAGAATGCTTAGCAGCTTTTATTTGGCTTCCCAAATTGTGCCTCAGCTGTGGTGAGTATTTAGTAAATGTGTGACTGTGACAAATCCTTAATGTAGTCACTCTTCTTTCTAGTCTTCCCACTTATACTCAATCCTGCTGCCACAGTACTTTCCCTACGTCAAAGCCTTCAATTTGTGTCCCAAGTTTCACGTTTTCCTCCAGCACTTTCCTTTCACAGCCTGGTCCTAGCTTTCCTTGCAGTTGGGTTTTCCACAACTTCCTCTCCCATATCCTGCGCTATTCTAAGAAGATGCCTGTTCCTTCGTAAGGCTGTCCATGATGTGCACAACTTGGCGCCTTTGCTGCTTGACAACAGGAGTCGTTTTTTCAATCTTCACCTTTCAGCATTCCATCTATTCCTCAAATTCTAGCTCAAATGGCTTTTTTCCAGAAAACTCTTTAACCAACCCTTAAGGCTAACCATTCCCTCCTCTGTGTCCTGACAAAACTCTGTCTGTCTTACTCTATGGTCAACAGGGTTTATTGGTATCAACTGAAGTCCAAGTTTCTGGGGATCACAGACCATAGCTTCTTTAGTTTTTGTGAAGTGAACAAGGAACATGGTACTTTAAATTATACTGAATTATGCTGTATCTATACAAGATTTAGAAAACCATCAAAAATGGCATTTGTGTATTTTCTGATGCATAGCCCATGCAAGGAATCCTTTGAAGGCAGTGTGTGTGTGTGTGTGTGTGTGTGTGTGTGTGTGTGTATCTTTTTAGGACAGGGTCTTATTGTGCAGTTCAAGCTGGCCTTAAACTCACAACAATCCTCCTGCCTGAATCTCCCAAGTGTTGGGATTGTGCCAACCCACCACACCTGATCTGAAGGGGTCCTTTGCCTTGTTTTTTTTTTTTGGTCCCAGGAATCAAACTCAGGACCCTGTGCTTGTGAGGTAGGCACTTATGTCACTGAGCTACCTCCCCACCTTAAAGGATATGAAGGCAATTTCTTAATTAGCCTTATTAACTCATGGCCAGTATGGCTTCTGCTATAGATAAAGCCTGCAATGAGTTCAGATGTTATGTATGCAGAATACAAAGCCTGCTGCCAACCTCTCATGATACAATAAGAAACGGAAGAAGAAAGACACATGTACAAGAGGAAACACCAAAACCACAAAGACAGAATAAGTATTTGTGAACCTCTTTTGGCTGAATCCCAAACAACTTTAACCTTCTCACATTACTTTTCTAAAGGAGTAAACCAGAAAATAGGGAAGGGAATAGTGTTTTACCCTTTTTTTAAAAAAAAAAAAGATCTACAAGTTCATGTATGTATAACTCTAAGAAGAAATATGTAATCTTGAAAGATGTATACCTATCTGAAACGCAGAACTTATAACTATTTGCAATTAATACAAAGTAAGTACAAGTGGAAACAAAAAGAGATAACAATTACTACTGAAATCTAAGAATCACAAATCCATGGCCCCATTATACTTGAGGTCCTGCTTTTGCTAGCTGTAACAGATACAAGGAATATATATACAGCCAATCCCTGATTTGTGCGAACTTTCACAGATACCAACAGATCCCGCATCATGAACATTCACAGATGCAAACAAACTCAGGTGTCACAGTCGTGACACTTACTGTACAGTGTGACAGTGTACAGTGTAGTACAGTGTTCTATCAGAGCCCAGGATGTACAGAAGCAAGAAGAATAGCCGTGGTGGTGTGAAGGGAATGGCTAGGAGCCACAAAACAATCTCCATTGTATATCTGTGGCAAAGGTACGTAAGGCTCACTTTTTCAGATTTGTAAGTCAATCCGACTTACGAACATTCTCCCAGGAGACATTCATAAGTCAGGGGCTTACTATAAGCAGAAACACAAAGCAAATTTAAATGTAACTTGTCAAAAGTTAATTTCAAATGACAGATAATAAAATAACTCTTAAGTCTGGGTGTGGTAGCACATGCCTGTAATCCAAGTACTAGGGAGGCTGAAAACAGAAGGCTCACTATGAATCAGAGCTGTGTAATAAGACCCTGCACAAAAAAAAAAAAAAAAAAAAAAAAAAAAAAAAAAAAAAAAAAAAAAAAAAAAAAAAAAAAAAAAAAAAAAAAAAAAAAAAAAAAAAAAAAAAAAAAAAAAAAAAAAAAAAAAAAAAAAAAAAACTAAACTGAACTAAATGCATATGAACCAAGAGGCAGAAAATCAATGTTATAATAGTAAAAACTGTCAGGATTTCAATAATGTAAAACTTTCTTATTTGGACATTATTTCTTAAATATCTAAAAGAATCATACTGGTTAATTATCACTTACCCCTCAGTGTCTCAATACTGTCCCCTAAAAGTATCTCTTTTGTTTTTGGTAACAGGAATCCAACTCAGGACATTACACTTGCCACACAGGTGCTTGTGCCAATGAGCTGTATCCCTGAGCCAGAGTCATTTATTTTTTAAGAATAATAAACTCAACAGAAAAATGAAAAACTGCTTGCCAAAAAAATGTTCAAAATGTTAAAGAAATTCTAAAACATAAGTTTTCTACCAACAGAGTAGTTTTAGTTCCTTTTTGGGGGGTACCACTTGATTGAACTTAGGACCCTGTGCTTGCCAGTCTGGTGCTTATGCTGCTGAGCTATCTCCCAGGCCCTCCAACAGAGTAGTTGTGTCCATGTATACATCATATAACCAATTTTTTTTTTTTCTTGTGGAACAGAGCATTGAACTCAGGCTCTGGCGCTTGCTAGGCAAGCACTGATTCTGAGCCATCTCCCTCGTCCCCTAACCAAATAATTTTTAAATATGCACCAGATAAGCGGAATACCTCCACACTTTCAAAATGTACTCAACACTGGTAATTTATTCGATCTGAAACTAGGGTCTGTGGTCCCCAAAATGTTTTCTGGTTTTAGACTTTTTAGGTTTGTGGTTTTGTCAAAGCTAAGATTTATAAAGCTGTGCTACCTGATATGAGCCATTTCTACATTTAAACTACACAAAATTAAACTAATTCAGTTGCCAAATGACCAGTACACAAAAGCTACACAACTATCACATGGGTCATTACAGACACAGCACATTTCCATAACTACAGAAAATTCTACTGCACAGTGACATTCCAAAGATTACCAGTCTCACGATTTGGCGTCACTGCTCTACATCTCTATCACTAATAAATTTGTGTTATTATCTGTTTCCTTTTTTTGTAAGAATCATTTTGGTTTATGTCTTGTAATTATTGCCTGAGTGCCTACTTCGAAGATAATAGTGCTTCCCTGGCAACAAGCACAAGGGCCTGAGTTTAATCCCTTGTTCTGCCAAAAAAAAAAAAAAAAAGATAACGATACACAGTGTATTAACGAAAAGACAACAAATATTTGGCATCAACAAGTATAGCACATGATAAAATCAGTTGTACTGGCAACTACTGTGGAAAACAAAACCATCATAATAAAAATGCCACTAATAACTGCTAATAGTAAACCAAGTTTTAAAAATATAGCTTTATTGATATCTATTTAAAGTGTATCAATGTATATCAAGTGTCTTAATATTCAATAAAACACTGAGACAGAGTGACAGAAACTCACAGGAGGTTCCATGTGCCACACAAGGAAAAAGTCTGAACTAGACCTTAGGTCCACAAATGTTTTCTATAAGTAACATTAAGTAAGAGAGCAAAAATCTCTAGGCCACATAGTCTCTTTTACAACTACCCAACTCTGTCATCAGAGTAAGGCAACAGCAGCCACAGGTAATGAATGAATGAATGAATGAATGAATGAATACATGACCATGACTTATTAAATATTACTGTTTTAAAATGCATTAATAAGTACTAAAATTTGACTTTTTGTACAGGGTCTCACCAATAAAATTTGACTTTCAAAGAATTTTCATGGGGCTGGGGAGATGGCTTAGGGGAATAAGCACTTTCCTGGCAAGTGCAAGGGCCTGAGTTCAAATCCCTGGTTCCACAAAAAAAAAAAAAAAAAAAAGAAAAGAAAAGAATTTTCACATTCCATAAACTGCTATTCATATTTTTTTTCCTCTCATTTAAAAATGTGACAATTCTTAAGTCTGTGGGGCTCCATCAAAACAGGTGGTGGCATTCATCTGCTAAACCCTGCTCTGTGCAGGGGACCTCAGGGTGGTAAGATAGCAGATGAGACAAAAAATGGAGCAGACCACTTCCTTTCAGATCTCTGGAAGTCCTGACCATCTTCTAGCTATGTCTTGCTAAAGAACAAACGACTGTGGGCTTAAATTTTGTCATTAACTTGTTTGTAATACTTGCACTGTGATGATGTGCCAACTCAAAGGAATGAACAGATTATTTCAGGGCACTGTGGTGAAATGACATTTACCTAATGCTGATATAAATTTCGTGTTAATTAGTGAGTACTTGACACTGATGTAATCTGATTAGTGTGGCAAAATCAGCCTTAAACAAGCTCCCCAGATCTAACAGAGTATGTCCTTGAACCGAAAGAAATGGTGCTAAAATAAATTTTTAAAATGGTGCTAAGTGACAAAAAGTACCAGCTGTTAAGAAAACACTCATACTCACCTAAGGAAGACAATACCACCTCGTCTTATTATGGGAAGTGTGACACGTGGCACAGAACACATAGTGGGTCTGGTGTCCTCGGTGCTCCCGACCACCCCAGTTTGACCTCAGTTTAGATTACGGAGACTTCAGGCAGTCACAGATTTTATTTGAAACTATTTTCAAGAGAAGTCTGATAACATGAACTCAAATTATGGATAACATATATTGTGTTTACTAAATTCTTACAATGGTAAGTATTACCATATATATATAATGTTAGTTATCTTTAAAATGTCATTATTAGTAGTATTTATTTATTTCTAAAAATGTCCCCCCAGGGCCAGGCATGGTGGTTCATGAGGCAGGAGGATTGCCTTGAATTTGAGACCAGCTTAGGCTACGCAGTCAGCTCAAGGCCAGCCTGATCCGCATAGTGAGACCGTCTCAAAAAACCAAAGGAAATAAAAAGCGCAGTAATAAAATGTTCTACCATGACAGTTCTCCCAACTTATACTTCTTTATCATTCTAGAACTGAAAGGTTCCAGAAATTGTCCAGTCTGATCATCGTATATTTTGTAAATGGATTAGAACAAAAATAAACTTGTTATTAAGAGTGAACTGTGCCTGCAGAGTTTAGGAAAGAGTAGATGGAGAGGAGGTAGCTCATTGGTACAGTGTACAGTAGCATAGGAAGAATAATGTCTAATGTGCTGTAGTATATGGTGAGGTAACACTATGCGAGTACTTGGTGACTAGCAATTAGCCCAATCCGATCATCACATACATACACATACTGAAATATCACACCATATCCCACGAACACACATTACTATATGTCACTTTAAAATATATGCTGGGTAAGTGACAGCTCTCCTTAAAGACTAAATTCTTCACCAAGTACAATGGCACAGTCAGTTACTCCATGGATCTTGGGAATGCAGCTGTGAAAATTGTATTCCAACTATGCCTACAATATACTTTGTTAAAGGACTACAGTAAAGAACTAAAGACAGTGATTTTCAAGATTCCAGGCTGTCACAGGCCAATGAGTGTCACAGAAGTCATCACCCTTCCAATTCATTGACATCAAGAGGCTAAGGAAATACCCTATTTCTGTTTCCTTCATTTCTATCTGGTTTTTCTGATCCAGTTCTGATCTGGTTTCGAGATCCTCAAAGAAAGACAGAGATATGCATGAAATCTTAATATGCATGTTTGAAGCCAGGAAAAATAAGAGAACAGAATGCTAGTATTTCATGCTGGGAAGTACTTGAATGGAGATTTGGTTTAGTCTTAAAAATTACTAAGTCTTTCATCCCCAGTTAACAGAGAAAAAGAATCTTAACTGGTCAGATTTGTGGGGAATTCTACTGTCTTGGAGCATGCTTCTCAAGTAACTCTAGAAATCTAGTGATTAGTCCAATAGTCTAAATCTTCATATCTTGGCAGATGAGCTGCAGCAGCGTTTGGTTTTTCCTACCGACCTTATACTTGCCATCATTTAGCTCAGACCCAGACCCCAAATGACCTTGATTTGTACTTGGGGAAGAGTTTTAAGTTTTAGGAGAGATTCAACCTCCACATAAATGACACAAGTGAGAGGTCTTACCCAGCCCTCTTTTAATCTCAGATGTTTCCCAGAATGGGGTAACTTCTATTTGAAGCTTAGAAACAATACTCATCATTCATTCTTGTTCTGTTTGGTTTTTGCTTGAGATAGAAGTAAAAGTTCCAAAGGGTTAACCTGGAACTCTTTCTTCCCAGTGATGATGATTTTTGTTGTTGAGACATGGTCTCACCATGTATTTCAGGCTGGCCTTGAACTCAGGACTATCTTCTTGCCTCAGCCCTCAGCCTGCTGAATGCTGGAACTATAGACAGACACCACTACACCCAGCTCACTAATGATTTTTTGTATTGCTTTGTCCATCCAACTCAATTTAAATTTTTCTATAACCTTGAATATCTGACTAGGTTTTCTGAGTATACTGAGACTTCCTGGACAAAAAGGAATCCAGATGATTGAATCAGAATCTGCCTGTGGAGTTTATTTATTTGAGTGAGTGTGTGTGTGTGTGTGTGTGTGTGTGTGTGTGTGTGTGTGTGTGTGTGTGTGTATACACCAGAAATTGAATGCAGGATCTTGCACTTGCCAGCCAGGCACTGTGTTGCTCAGCTATATTTCCAGCCCTCAGAATTCAAACCTTTCAGTAGACCAGGTAGTAAATAGGGTAGTAATGTTTTATGAACTTTGCTTGGATTCTCTGATATTTTCCTGTAAGACCTTATATAGCGAGTAGAGAGCTTCTCCTTTATGGGGAGATGGAGAGGTGGCTTCTATTTATCTTGTCCTTCTTCATCTCTACTTTGCCTCTTTGGCATTTAACAAAGTATGCAACATACAAAGCACACCAGTGTGTTCACAGCAGTTTTCTCTTCCTCATAAGAATATTTTAGCTTCCAAGGCACTTTATCCTTTCTAGAGTATTGAAAATGTGGTATGTTGACTGTGCAATGTGCTTCTGAGATTCACTGCATGAGATTCACTGCATGAGCCTATCACAATTAATCTATGCCTTAGCATTTATTCCAACGTTAGAGGACATTCTGAGAGAAAGATTTCTCATTAAGTTTAATGAGTACAACACATAGTGACTTACATGACCAAAGATGGAGAAACTATAGCCTTGAGAATTACCCAAAGGCTAAATTCAAGTAATGATACTGTACTTATCTGCAGTTCCCATATATAATTCTGAAATAGTAGCTTTAGTTATGGACATAAAATTAGATGTGAAACTTTGACCTCGTCATGATTAAAATTACCAAGTGGACAGAGATTTATTTTTTCCTCTGGCATTCTGTCTTGTAAAAATAAGAAGAGAAGGTGATTATAGGTACCTAGCATCAAATTTAGTAAAAATCACTAGAAAAAGCCCAGAAGTGTAATTTAATGATCTGAGAAATTAGGCAAAAGTGTCAGATCTGAAGAATTTAAAAATGGTTATAGGTCAAAGCATTAAAAACTTCTTTGGGGATGGAGAAACTATAAGGGGAACATGGAGAGGTATCTGCCAGGGGTTAATTGCAACCCTGCATGAAAAGCAGTTAACAAGTGAGAATTAGAACACCCAGGAGGAAAAGAAAAATGTTTCCAGTGCCATGAGAAATAAACAACAAAGAAGAAATATTTCCTTTGGCTACCATGGCGTCCTTTTCAAAAGCTCAGAGGAGTTACAGGGAATGCCAAGGACTGGTTTTCTCTCAACTCCCTCTGAAACATTTGTCTTCATTACCACTCTTTTTAATCAGGGCTCCTTCATGAGTGTTTCTGCTCAGCCCCTTAGGGGCAGCTCTGGTCTGCGATAAATCAGCATCCACACCGCAAGTCACTAATCAGCACTCTCAGGGAAAGAAAAACAGAGAAACGCAGACCACTATGGGCAGAAAAGGCTGGGAGGCTCACAGGACTCGAGAAGAAAGGCCCTGATGGAGAAAGAAGCACATGAAGGTGGACAGGAATTCCAGTGGTGAGATTTACTTTATAATCTCAAACACAAATTGTTCACACTCAGGAGATTAGAACATAACTTTGATTCAACAGTGTAAAATTATTAACTTGTTTAATGAATTGCAATTGCATCCTTGTCTTCACAATTTTTACATTTAATTCACTACTTGAACCCAGGGCACAGGAACAAGAGATAAAATAATTCAAATAATCAAAGTTAGGAACTCCTTTCCTTGGCTGTTGTCTCAGTGATGTTATTAAGAAACAGAACATAGAGAGTTAAAAACTCTAATGGCTATAGTATGACTTACTCTTCCTAAATGGAATTAGATTAATAAAATTATAAATATATAGTTTTGTTGTTTCTTTTAGCATTTTTCTATGGTACAGGGCACTGAACTCAGGACCTTCACCCTGAACTATATCCCCAGCCCACCCCCTTTTTTTATTTTGAGATGAAGCTCTAGCTAAATTGCTGAGGCTAGGCTCTAACTCTTCCTGACTCAGTCAGCCTCCCTGAGTGCTGAGATTACAATCATGTAATCTTGGCTCCCATCACATTTTTTTTTTCTATTAGAAAGTGTTTCTAAAATAACCTGAGGAGAGCCGGGCGTGGTGGCGCATGCCTGTAATCCCAGCACTCGGGAGGCTGAGGCAGGAGGATTGTTGTGAGTTCGAGACCAGCCTGAGCTACAAAGTGAGCTTAAGGCCAGCCTGAACTGCATAGTGAGACCCTGTCTCAAAAAGACAAAAAAAAAAAAAATAAATAAAAAAAATAAAAAATAAAATAAAATAAAATAACCTGAGGAGACCTGGCTCATCCCTATAATCTCAGCACTGAGGCAGGAGTTTTGCCACAAGTTCAAGGCCAGCCTGGACTACGCAGCAAGACCCGGTCTCAAAAAAGAAAATGAACAGAAAAGAAAGAAGAAATAACCTGAGAAAACACTAAAAACATTTTTAAAGGCCAACAAAGCTGGTTAGAAGCAGAGTTCACCATAGGCCCTGGGAGTGTACATATTTTACACAACTGTAGATACACAGGTCAAATACATAAAAATATCAATTACAGAGTTAGCAATGAAGAAAACATAACTTAGTAAAAGTGGCTGGATGCTAGTCTTATTTCCACAACTAACTGATTTACCTAGACTAAATCCTTGAAGCTGAGTCTCAATTTTTTTACCTATAAATAATTCTTGTACATAGCATCAAGCTGCTAAAATTCCCCACAAATTCAAGACATTTTAAATTTATTATAAACATTTTTTTCCTGAGGGAATTCATGGGGTAAAGAGCTTGGAGGATTCAGGGGCTGGGGAGATGGCTCAGTGGAATAAGCACCTCCCTGAGTTCAATCCCCGGTTCTGAAAAAAAAAAAAAATAAAAAAAATAAAGAGCTTAGAGGACTCATAATGAAATAGAGAAAACTAACTTTCATATGAAGAGAGACTACCAGACTATGGCACTTATAGGACTTCTGGACATAAACTCTGACAGACAGGCCTGGGAGATAGCTCAGGAGAATAAGTACTTGCCTGGCAAGTATAAGAATCTGAGTTCAATCCCCAGTTCCACAAAAAAAAAAAAAAAAAAAAAAAATTTAAAGACGTTACCCCCCCCACACACACACACAAGGGACCATAGGAAGCTATGCAAATGAATAAGCTAAGACATGAGTTCATGACATTCAAAATTGATGCCAACTTTTCTAATGCAAAACTTAAAACCTTCTTTATATCTATTTGCCTATGAAAGAGTATGTGTGGACTCCAGGAAGAAATCATAGGTAACCCTGAGTCAAATCCACAATGCTATATAAAACAGTCACACCCTGCCCAAGAGCTCAGAGCTATTGCTGTTCCATTTCACTGGCCTATGACTGACTGTTCTATGTCTGTGAAAGTTGGTGGCATGCAAATGCCTTCTGACCACATGTCCTTGACTGCTACACCAAAGAGCCCCATCAAAGGCAGACTCCAGTGCAGTTAAGCAGACATAGGGACCAGCCAGTGGTTGGATCCCAGCCTGCAGTGCTGCCCCGCCCCCACCCCTGGGGGTGCTAAGATAGCAATTGACACTGGGTGTGGTGACCCAGGTCTATTATTCCAGGAGGATCACTAAAAGTCCCATCTATGCAGTGAGACCCTGTAGACTATACTAAATACAGTAAAAAAAAGAGAGAAAAAAACATTAGCATTTACCCCACTCCAATGTTACTGAAGATAAATACAAATATAGCAAAGGAATAAGCATTTATCAAAATGTGGATCACTGTCTGACTCTAAACAATTAGCCTCCTGCTTTTCCTGTTTGAACCACAGCCTTTGGCCATTATGACTTTGGAATGAAAACTCTACAAACATTTCTTCCTGCTGACTTTGGAAGCTGGGAGCCCAGGAGAACTACAAATAAGGTCAATTGTGCCAGAGAAAGAAGGGTGCTTATGGAGGAGATGCAGAAGGAGCACGGCTTCAATCTACTCAAAACCCTGGAAGCCAGGCAAAGTGGCATAAACTTGCAATCCCAGTACATGTAAGGCTGAGGCAAGATGATTGCCATGAGCTTAAGGCCAGCCTAGGCTACATGCAAGATCCTTTCCCCCAGCAAACAACAGAACCCATGGCATAAAATGGGATAAAATCATGAGAACAGAAGTGACATGATGAAAGCAGTATTTCCGCAAGAAGTTTCTATCAGTGTTATGCAGATAAACTAGGAGAAGAGGCGGGTTTAGGGAGAATACAGGTTGTGAGCCCATTTGGGTGTTTCTGCAGTGCTCTAGGCAAGAGGTCATTAAGAATCAGCCTGCGGTTACTTTAATGAATCGGGTCCTTGGGTTGTTTGGTTATTCTTCAGATATAAGAGACAGATAATAAGGAAATTGTTCAGATCAGTTTCTCTTAATTAACTGGAAATTTTATCAGCTTTTAAAGCACCCTGTGATTTATAATTGAGAGACATACTTGTGTACTTTATAATATTAATAATCATTTGAAAGAACTTTTGGGAAGAAATTATAGCCTACTGTCCCTTAGACAAAGTCCTTCTATCTAGAACATACAAAGAATTAAAAAAAAAAAAAATCAGGTCCCCTAAATTCAAAGGCTCAATCCAAAAATGGGCATCTGAGATGAATATACTCTTCTCCGAAGAAAAAATATAAATAAAGGGCTGGGTAGATAGATGGCTCAGTGGAATAAGCACTTCCCCGGCAAGCGCAAGGGCCTGACCTGAGTTCAATCCCCGGTTCCGGAAAAAAAAAAAAAAAGATATACACATAGCAAGTAAATACACGAAAAAATGTTCAACATCATTGGTCATTCCAGAAAGGCAAATTAAAGTAACACTGAGATTCTGTCTCACTGCAGGAAGAATGGCTAAGATCAAGAAGTTAGCCAATAACATCTGGAGAGGCTATGGAGAAAAAAGAACCCTTCCCCACTGTGGGTGGGAGTGTAGACTGGTACAACCACCATGGAAATCAGTGTGGAGATTCCTTTAAAAGCTAGGATTGGAGATCGTATTCAAGGCAGCTATTCCCCTTCTGGGTATTTTTCCAGAAGAACTGAAAACATCATACCACAGCCATACATGTACACCCATATTTATAGCAGCACAATTTGTTATAGCTAAATCCTGGTAACAACTTAAATGTGCTTGCTCACTTATTCTCTGTCTCTGTCTCTGTCTCTGTTTCTGTCTCTCTCTCTCTCAGTATTTTGTGCAGGGTCTCACTACATAGCTCAGACTCATAGTGATCCTCCTGTTTTTAGCCTCCCAGTGCTGGGATTACAGGCGTGCACCACCATACCTAGACTCAGTGGCTGGCTCAGCACACCCAGGGGTGGGGCTAGCATAGCAAGTGGTGTTAGAGATTGACCACCCTTCTTAATTTCCTACACATTTCTTTCTTCTTCCAATTTTACATGCATATATCTGGTAATATGAATAACTAGTCAGAAGACAACACTATGTATTACAATGAATACTATGAGGGGTCAGGGAGATGGCTCAGTAGAATAAGTGCTTCCCTGGCAAGTGCAAGGGCCTCAGTTCAACCCCTGGTTCTGCCAAAAAATAAATAAATAAAAACTATGAAATTCATATTACTTTATTAAGTGAAAATTTGTATCATTTGTAATTTTTTGTTTTAATTCTAATTTGTATTCTTTTTAAAAAATAAAAAAGATATTCACATAAAAATGTTCACAGTAAATTAAAAATTAGCCAGATAAACTCAGTAAAGGTGAATGTGGGCCTTTCAGTTGTTCCCCAAACAATGTGACTGCAACAACTAGGCAGATGCCACCGGAGCATCCCCCATATGCTCGCTCTCAGAACCGCCAGCTGTCTGAGCCACAGGGACGGAGCGCGCTGAGGATGTCGTGGAACACAGCCCTGCCTCTGCAAAGCCACAGTGACAGAACAAGAGACACTGCCCTGCCAGAGGAAAGGGTTTGCTAGGGATTTGCTAATTTAAATTTTGACATTGAGCCACCAATGATTTAATGATCTTCTATGAGAAATAATTAAGTCTGGCTTCTGTAAACCTTAAAAAATGTTCAATAAAATAAATAAATCTTAGTTTTTTAAAAAATGGATGAGACCAACAACAAGGACCAGAAATATAGCTCAGCAGACTAAGTGCTTGTTTAGGTAATTATAGGGACCAGGGTTTGATCCCTAGCACTGCCTGCCTCAAGGGCTCTGCACTAAGCCAGGATGGAGTCCAGGCATGGTGGCGCATGCCTGTAATCCCAGTACTAGGGAGGCACAGGGAAGTGCTTATTCTACTGAGCCATCTCCCAGACCCCAATTTTAATTTTTTATTATTTTGGCAGAACCAGGGATTGAACTCAGGCCCTTGCATTTGCCAGGGAAGCGCTTATTCCATTGAGCCATCTCCCCAGTCCCTAGGGAGGCACAAATCAGAAGGATCACTACAAACAGACCCTGCAGAAAGAGAAAAAAAGAAACAGAACACCATCAACAAAAAAACCTATAAAGGTAAATAATGATGGTAGAATGTTTTACAAAACACAACAAGAAAGCAAATCATGAACTGTGCACCTCTACTTCAAAGAAATTCTTCTGGGGAAGTTCTCTGGCTGCATCCTCGCTTTATTTCCTTTCTTATTCCACACCCTCGGGTCCCTGGCCCTGTGCCCCACTGCACATACAAGGCTACATGCGAGGTTCACGGCTATTTGCCTGATCTCATGATCTTCTATCAAAACAGCACTTTCACAGTGTTTCCTGTCAAGCTCTGCATTTGCGTGTTTCCTTGGCTGGACCAGCTGCCAAATTCAATCCCTTTGGTAGAAAACTGGAGAAAACTCAGTATAGCCCTGTCCCTCTCTCCACCTTAGGCCTGACATCCGGAAGTGACTTCGGAAGTACTCTAATAGTTACCAAACTTTTGGGCACCGATTTAGCTTTCCTGGGCTAACCATGTGTTTACAAGAGACGGACTCACTAATCATCACTTGACCTTGTGACAGACCAAAAGTTGCTGATTTTTTTTTCCTGAATTTTTTTTTAACCAGCTAGCACAATGATGTAAATGCAAAATCATGTTTGAGATGACTGCAAACATGCTGGCTTCCAGATGTTTGACAGGACCGTGTAGAAACAATACGGTGGAGGACTAACAGTTTCTGTCATAAACTCTGTTGGGTTACTTGCTTCCTCTCTCATCCTAATACTTCTTACAAGTGCTACATTTTACATAGTTGAAAATGATTTGGAGCAGAGAAGAACTGAAGGTACAGCTATCACTTGTCAAATTTTGTCTTTAAAAACACAGAAAATGTCCTCAATCTACTATTATTACTACATTCAGCGCTAACTGCAGTGTGAGCTTAAATGAATATTGATGGGTGCTGTACCCCTTCCTTAAACACACCGGTGCACCAATTAAATAAATTATGAATCTGAATGGAGCTCTGCATATTCTACTAAATAGACCCCGCTACATATCAGCCACAGATAAAATCTGATTTAAGTCAAAACATAATATTGCTCAGGCTGCTCTTACTCCATAGACTTTATTTTTATGGACTCATCCTTGACTTACACTATTACTGGTGGAAGGCTTCCAAAAGAAAACCAGATTTAGTTGTCAGATTTACAGTATCAAGGAATCTCTAAAATGAATGAGTTCTTTAAAAGAAAAGCCAAACTTTGGGTAATTACATTCATGTTCCCTAATCACATTTTCTGACCTCAGTGGGAATTGTGGTGTTTCTTTGTTGAATATCTTCTCCAAAACCACACAAATGTGGTACAGATCCTCTCTTCAAAGAGTTATCTAACAAAAGGACTTCCTCTTGGCTAAACGGTATTTCTCAAGAGCATACTCCTTAGGTTATCTTTTTTGGACACCTGGAAGCTCTGTGTGTGTGTGTGTGTGTGTGCACACGCACGCATGTGCATGTATGTATGTGTATGTGGTTTAATTTATTTATTTATTTTTGGTGGAGCCGGGGATTGAACTCAGGCCCTTGCACTTGCCAGGGAAGCGCTTATTCCACTGAGCCATCTCCACAGCCCTTGTGTGTGTGTGGGGAGAATCATTCTTTTTACTTTGTGGTCACTTTTTCTCACCAAAAAAAAAAGGAAAAGAAAAAGAAGGGGTGGGGGATGGACATCTAATTCATAAGCATTACTTCAACAATGCTAACAAACATTACAACTTAAATATCTCTTTTCTCAAATACCTGAAACAAGAGCTACTTCAAGTCTTTGTTGTTCAGATGACAAAATATCTGCATATACTCTACTGATCAAGCATCCTCATCAATAATCCAAATGCTAGGATGGGAAAATAGCTCAGTAGAATAAACGCCTGCCTGGCAAGCACAGGGTCCTGAGTTCAATCCCTAGTACTGCAAAAAAAAAAAAAAAAAAAAAGAATCCAAATGTTTTCAAAAACCAAAACATGACTATCACGGTGGCAGATTTCAGATTTTCAGATTAGGGACATTCAAACTGATTTTTTCAGTTTGGTGATTTTTCTTTCTTTCCCAAATCTAGACACATAGGTTACTGCACTTCCCAATCTCTTTAAAGTTCTGGTCCAACAGTCTCCAACAGAAGGTTCTATGGTCACAGACATGTTCTATGCCTTGCACTGCCTAATATGGTAAGGTAGCTAGTTCAACTGAGGAAATGAATTACACGTTTAGATAGTGAAGTGCAGCTAGTGGCGCTTATATTTGGACAGCTGAATTCTAGCTCCTGAACTGTGAACAGAAATGACCACTGAGAAACCTTCAGGGTCGCCTTTCACAGTCATTATGTAATAATTCAATGGAAAAGCCAAGGTCCCTGAGTAGAGATAACACGAGCAGATACCTTACAGCCTTTGGTGGAAAATATTTAGAAATAGTTTAGCCAGAAAAGTCACTAAAAGTACAAGAAAAAAAAAATATAGCAAATCTTGATTTTTATGAAAACCCTATGGGTCAACTGTTACCCATGAAAATGTCAAGAAGTTCCTGTGACATGTGTACAGGCAGTAGAGGAACAGAAATAGAAAATGTAGTGGCTCAAGCAGACTGAGCTGTCCTCTAAAGGTGTATCGTCACATAAAACCTGAGTGCGTGGGATAAAGCGGGATAACTGGGTATTTTACTACTTTCTTGGAAAAATAACATAAAAAGAATTCTTAACATACTTTATATTCTTGTTACCATTTAAGGAACACATGTCTGCCTTCAAAGTAGTCATGACACATTTGTTTGTAACATTTCCCACAAAAAGAAAAATTTCCTAGTCACGAAAGAGTTAAGAGAGACCAAAATTAGACACAGTTCATGTTAAAGGTTAGAAGAATAATCAGTCACTTGAAAAACACTACATAAACATTTTTCCGGATGCAATTTTCAGTCCAAGGATACATTTCCCAGTAGAAATCAGCAGCTAAAAAGGAAATCATTTCGTCTCCATAAGTGCCAAATTGTATCCTGATTTTTCCTGGTCTGGCTCAACTTTCAAAACTAGTGGTTCAACTTCTGCAATCTTTCACCCAATGACTATATAAACACATCTTTACAAGACAGACATAATCCTTGGGTGGGCCAATTTATGTTGGATTATGAAAATACTTAAAATACAAAATCGTATAATGACTGTTGTCCTTTAGTTTTTCACTAAAAGGAAAAGAAAAATCCATTTAATACAGACAGCGGTTCATGTGAAGATAATATGACATGCACAGATTGTTTTCTTTTATTCCAATAGCTTAGTAAATAGTGCTGACAATTGACTAAAGTGTTGCCTCATATTTTGGCAAGCTGACGTGTAAATTAAAAATTTACAAGTATACTTCTGATGTACCTACATGCTACACAGCACGCCACACATTGGGATGAATTAAACTACTCACAACAGGCAGGGAAAAATTCTCACCCTTGGAAGTATTTTGGATCTTCTGAATTCGGTCAGAGGTTATAGAAACATTAGTTTTAAGGATAAAGTAATCTTAAATAAAAACCAAAAGATTCATTCTGAATTTATTACTGCCTCCAATTCATATATAACTTATCTTATTCAGAAGTCCCCATAACATGATTCAAGCAGAATCTCAATCCCATACCTAGGAGAAATCATAAATCTTAAATCTTCAAGGAAAAGTAAATTCTGTTTTTTCACTTTTCCTTGAAATTCTAGAGCTTTTATAGTCAACTACAAAAAGTATAATGAAAAGCCTACAGTTAGCATTTAGCATGTGAGGAGAAGAATTTTAACTGCTCCTCCAATGAATAAAGTTATGTAAAAGAAGACATTCTGTGAGTCTTTGGAGAGTACAGGATAAATCATAGCTGTAAGATCTGGAAAAGTTTGGCTGAGCGTTAAGAAATTTTTACATCTGTGTCCATACATTCCTGTCTTGGGAATAATGTATCTCAAAAACCATTCATGGAAAAAGGCTGTAAAGTACTTGTCCTTCAGCAGGCAAAATTTAAAGTTGCATTTGTAAACATTTAATTTTCATCATATATATATATATATATATATATATATATATATATATATATATATATTTTTTTTTTTTTTTTTTTTTTTTTGTCTTTTTGAGACAGGGTCTCACTATGCAGTTCAGGCTGGCCTTAAGCTCACTTTGTAGCTCAGGCTGGTCTCGAACTCATACCAATCCTCCTGCCTCAGCCTCCCGAGTGCTGGGATTACAGGCATGCGCCACCACGCCCGGCGTAATCATATATTTTTGAGAATTACACCAAATATACATAAAATTATACTGATAAAAATGAGTTTGGCCAATGTAACTAGAGTGATACAAAGCACAGATTTTAAAATAGCTCAATAAACTTTTTACAACTTATAGCATAACTCTGAGTAATTTTTTGATCTCCAAAGTAAATTCATTTCTGTTCCTGAGAAAACTAACTGATGTCCTAAGAGAGGCTGGTGAATGTTATACTTCTCTAATTCACAACATTTTAACTGAGGACCAGGACTTATTAGGAATACATTTTCTTGTTCAACTGAATAGCTCTGCTCACACCAGCATGAAATATTTAATTAAATATATTCATTTAAATGTACAGGATTTGAGGCGGGCCTGGACAACATAGTGAAATACAACCTTAGATGAAAAAAAGAAAAATAATGGGAATAAAACTTTTAAAGGTGTTTGATAAAATCAGAAAGTCTTTAGTTCTTCTGAAAAGAATATACATTTTTATAGGTAGACATTCAAAGTAAAAATTATAGGTTGATTATTTAAATGTAGCTTTTTAGTTCAAATATTTTACATTCCTGATTTAAAACACTCTCCTATGAAAGCCACCATTATTTATAAGTGAAGAAAGAAAAGGGAATTTGTCTTAGCTCTCCCCTCTCCTTACTCTGCCATTGTCACCTGTATCTGTTTCCAGGAAGCCAATATTCATTAGGGTTAATCTGCCTACTAAATGAATAAACAAAGGATTTCTCTGTCACTAAGAGGCCAGGTGAGCCGATAGCATCTTCTAACACAGAAAATCATCTGTACTATACTGGTCAGGAAATTACCTGCTGCAATCCCACACCTGGGATCATTTGGCAGGCAGATCTGTAATGCTGAATAATATATGGAAAATGGACTATAATCATTTTTTTCAAAGGACCGAAAATCCCCCATATATCAGAACCAAAGAAGATTTCAATGTAACTAGCTGAGTAATTCACTAAAGAAAACTAGTGAAGAGAAAAAGCCAGGAACATTTCCCATACCCCTCCAACCCCCTGCCCCCTCAAAAATAACCCAACGGGATATATAACAACTGATGCTAAAATACCAATAAGCTATGAGTTATCAAAAAGTAATACAAAAAGATCAATTTTACCTATGGAGCTCCAAGATTTAGAAAAGCACAGTCTACAACAGTCTATAATGTGTTGTTAACAAACTAAAAAGGATATATTGTTATATTATAATCCTTACTTAGTGGACTGATAAATTCATATCAAAACTACACTATGGTTAAAGATGCCAGAAAAAAAAATCTCAAAACTAATTATTTCTTAATATATTCAAATGATAACAAATGCTTCATGTTGTACAGCAAAATCCTGGGTCACACTGCCCTTAGAAATACATTTTCTAGCTAAGAAGTCAAATAGAAAACTTCTAGTATTAACTAAGCAAACATAAAACAACGATTAAAAAAAATTGAGGTTAAAGATACCTGACCTCTCTCCAAACTGGGGAGGGGAGTATATCCTAAATATTGCTTTAACCACCTTTGATAGACTAAAAAGTACATTGTACAGCAGAACCGGAAGACTGATTTGATTACACACATGACCCTGTTGCAACAAGGCTCTTTTACAAAACATGAAAGCAAGCAGCAATGAGGGATTATTCTCTCCCGCCAATCATTTCAGTTTTACAGGAGGTTCAGGCTATTACAGAGAATAAAGTAAGACTCAACTGTCCATCTGGATGCCAATGAGAATCAACCAAAATGTTATCCATGGCACATGGGCCATGAAGTGGCTGACACAGGTGCTATTCCTCTATTCAATGTCTAATACTTCACTTACAGGGAAAAAGAGCCGAACTACTGGGCAGAGCACACAGCATTCTCTGGAGGGACTAGAAATCAGGGAATGAAAGGACTTACCAAGAAGGTTAGCCAACACTTAATGAGTGCTTACTGTGTGTCAAAGCCCTGTGTGAGAAGGACTGGGTTTGCTCAAGAGTGATACAAAACAGATACACCTTTCATATGTAGCATATGTCATCGTTATTGCTTTTGAAAAGAGAAGGTTTTAGCCTCACTCAGGTTTCCTGGATGTTTTTATACTGAATATGCCAGATCTACATCAGATACCAGAAAGCTGTTGAGAGGTATGTCCATTTTAAGGAAGTAGTACGATCAATCGGCAAGTACTGCCGATGCTATCACATGTACCCTGCACCTTAGGAAATGCAGGGAAGGAAGACAGAAAAAGGACCTACCTTAAATACTGGATCTTTCCATTGTCTTTGTTGGGCCAGGTATTCTGAGATAAGCCATTTAAATATAAATCAAAGTAAATGCAGAATGTATGTGAATTCCAACGGCCTTCAACTTACACTGTTGTACTAACAACAAAGGCTAAATATACAAACATCATATTTACATACTGTTTTTTGTTTTTGATACCAGGCAGGCACTTTGCCCCTGGCCCTGGCCCTACCTTTACATATTCTTATGTTTATTTTTGCTATGGAGTTTTTGTTGTTTGTAGGAAAATTCAGCTTGTCAGTTCAAGGAAATGCATATGATTTCCCTTTTAAGACCCTAAAAAATCCATTAGGAGCAAGATAATGTTTGTCCTGACCTGCCAAAATCCTGTGGAGATCATCCTGAAGCCACATCACATTCCTGGGCACTAATGCTCACACTGAGGCTTTTGCATTAGCAGATGTGTGAAAATGCATGTACTCAGAGAACTCCCCACGGCTTCACGTCTAAAGGAGCCGCTCTGCAGTAGTGATTCCAGCCAAAAGCTTTAAATGGCATTTCTGAGTTAAGTGTACCTTCATTTAAGCTAGCGTCTGGATAGAAAAACTTCAGCTGCAGGGTTTATGACCTGTCTCAAAAGCAAGAGGAGCCTGAGTGAACGGTGGACAGACTCTGTATTTACTTCTAATCCTTAGCTCTTATCAGGGCTCTGGGTACTTCTTCATCACTCAGATAACCATTTTGAGCAACCAGTTAAACTGTAACACCAAGGGATTCATTTGTATGATTTTAGTTGGAATTAAAATTGGGGAAGGGGTACCTTCAATACTGTCTCTAGTTAATGACATCAAAGAATATATTGAAAATACAAAGGAAACCGAATTCCTTCTCACACTTTCAAAATTTCTTCTGTAAAAATGGTTCTGAGCCTTTTTTTCCCCCCTGAGCTTTTATAAAAGTACTATAAACTCACTAAAGAATATTAGAACAAATTTTTAAAAATTGAAATTATGTCTAATCTCATGATGCCTTGGATTTGTTTCTTTTTAGTCTACTGCCCATGGATATCTCTATATAAACTATATACAATGGAATCTATCTGACTATGATATATCACCATTTTTAAATAAAACTTCCTTACATTACTTTCTCTCCCTTTCTTCCTGAGAGGGTCTTGCTATCTAATATAGGCTGGCCTCAAACTTGCAATCCTGCCACAGCCTGCCTAGCGTCTGTATTATAGTTGTGCAGCACCACAGCCAGCTCCTTGTATGGCTATGTGCCCTTCTAATTACATCACAATGCAAAGCAGCAGTCACAGTCATTCTGTCCTAGTACTGGGGTCTTGTGCATGCGACCAAGCATTCTTGCCACAATCCTAAATACAAAAAAGCATTAAACAAGGAGCTAGGGGAAGGACACATAAACATGTTAAAAGCTATATTCTGTTCTGTGCAACAAAGCCCTAATAGTTATGAAGACTTATACATCAAACAATATTGACAATGAATAGTACAATTAGAGAAATATAAGGAAAACTAAAGAAACATGAGTAGCATGAGATTTTTTTTTTTTTGGTGGAACCCGGAATTGAAATCAGGCCCTTGTGCTTGACAGAGAAGCACTTATTCCACTGAGCCATCTCCCTGGCCCCCTCATTTTTAAAAAAATTTTTTCTCTTTTATATTTTAGGGAAGGGTCTATAGTGTGTTCAGGGTCTCAGCATTAGATTGTACTTGAAAAGATCCACTTGTTTACAGCCTCCCAAGATCTGGGATTACAGGAGTGTACCAGCAAGCCCAGTCTCAATGGCTGTCTCAGTGCGCCTGGGGGCAGGGCCAGCAGGCAGGCCTGGGGATCAAACCCCTTGCCCCTGGGCATGCATGTAGGTGCTTTAATCCACTGAACTATTTTGTCTTCCTTTTCATTTTAAGTCCAAGACAAATTGTGTGTACATCCATCCACACATACAAAGAAATTGGTAACAGTAAGAGTGTATCTCTATATGGGGGTGCCAGTGTGCATGTGTGTATGTGTGTGTGTGCTTGTGTGTGGCCTGCCAGCCTTCATCCTGAGCTCTTTTTTTTTTAATGTATTTAGGACAGGGTTTACAGGGTCTCACCACATAGATCAGACTACTAGTGATTCTCCTGTTTTCAGCCTCCTAAGCACTGGGATCATAGGTGTGCGCCACCATGCCATCTCAGTCTCCTTCTCAGTGTGCCCCAGGGGCAGGGCCTGCATGGTAAGCTGGGGATCGAATCCTGGCTGCTTTGCTCTGCCTAAGCAGGCTAAGCTTTAGTCCACTGAGCTATCTGGCCAGTCCCTGAGCTACATTCTTCAATCATTTTTTTTTAGTTTTTCAAAAAGGGTCTTGCCAAGTTTCCCAGGCTGGGTTCAAACCTGTGATCCTCCTATATCAGCCTCCCATAGAGCTGGGATTACAGATATGTACCTCCATGTCTGCTAGGTAAAATTCTTTTTAAGGATTTATTCTTTACTGGAAAAGAAATGGGTCCGCAATCAATGTCCACTTAAAAATATATTTCAGGGGGCCAGCGACATAGCTCAGCAGACTAAAGCACCTGCTTCAGAAAGCTTAGACAAGAGAAGAAACCATGGCTCGATCCCCAGCACCACAGGCTGCAACAGCTCTGCCCCCTGGACAGGCTTTGCCAGCCACAATAGATAAATAAATATATAATACATAATAAAAATAGATTTCATGGGCTGAGGAGATGGCTCAGTGAAAGAAGCGCTCCCCTAGCAAGCACAAGGGCCTAAGTTCAATCCTTGGTTCTGGGAAAAAAAAAAAGATTTCATACTGCCTTAAGAATATTTTGAGTTTAGTCAAGTTATCTGTGAGGTTTTTTTCCCCAGATGTGGGTGGTTTTGTTGAACAAAATTCGTTTTCATATTAAACTTTTTAAAAAAGATTTCATGGATCACTTATTCTTACTTAAATTTTTATTTAGTATATAGAGATAAAAAAAAAAATTAGGGATTTGAGGTGAGTGTTTCAGTATTCATTGTACTACACTCAAATTTTTTTTCTGTAAGTTTGAAATTTTTCACCATAAATGGTATAAAGTTCCTACTTCTGCCTACTTGTACTTTTAGGTGCAATGAAGAATAATTTATTCAGGATTATAAATTCATTTGGATTTTAATTTATACTGCACAAAAGTCCTGAAATAATTTTTAAAGATCTGCAATATTTAAAATACCCAGTCTCCATATTCAGAACATTATATATATATATATATATATATATATATATATATATATATATATATATTTAATATATAGGTATTGAGATTTTTTTTTTTATTTATATGTGTTTTTTTTTGTTTTTTTGTTTTTTTTTTTTTTTTTTTTTTTTTTTTTTTTTTTTTTTTTTTTTTTTTTTTTTTTTTTTTTTTTTTTGTCTTTTTGAGATAGGGTCTCACTATGCAGTTCAGGCTGGCCTTAAGCTCACTTTGTAGCTCAGGCTAGTCTCTAACTCACAACAATCCTCCTGCCTCAGAGTCCCGAGTGCTGGGATTACAAGTATGCACCACCACACCTGGCCTCTAGAGTTGTTATTTTAGACTTTCTAGTATTATTATGAATGAAAAATTCTAAAGATTAGACTTTTTAGTTTTTATATGTTTATAATAATAGTATGGATTTTCTGTATATTTACCAACTATTTTATCAATTAAGAAGTTCTTAAAAAGTTGATGCTCTTTAATTTTCTATGTAAAACTACTGTATTGCTTATGAATTATGATTTTCTAGTTACATATCACTTTTTTATTTACTAATGCATTGTCTAGAATAACCTGATAATTGTATAATAATGGTGATACCTGTTCCTGATTTTAGAAGGAATATCCAAAATATTTCCCATTAAATAGAATGCAGATATTTTTAAGATTTTTTTTTTTTTAAGACACAGTCTCTCTATGCAAGTTAGGCTGGCCTTAGACTCACTATGTAGCCCAGATTGGCCTTAAACTTTCAGCAATTCTCTTGCCTCAATTTCTCAAGTGCTGAGATTACAGGCATATGCCACCGTGCCTGGAAGCTATTTTCTATTTATTAAGAATATAACTTTTGGGCCGGGGAGGTGGCTCAGTAGAATAAGTGCTTGCCTAGCAAGCACAAGAGACTGAGTTTAATCCCCAGTTCCACCAAAAAACAAGAGAATGTAACTTTTTATTCCTAGTTATCTCAAAATAGCTTATGAAAAATGCTAGATTTTATTAACTGTTGTTTTAGCACTGAGGTTATCATATTTTCTTTCTTTCTTTCTTTTTCTTTTTTTGGTGGTACTAGGGATTGAACTCAGGACCTTGCATTTGCCAGGCAAGCACTTATCCACTGAGCTATATCCCCATCCCTGATACTATCAAGTTTTCTAATTGGACTACATGATATATATATTGAGGACAGATCTCATAGAATAAGTCATAGTAGGTCATGGCTATAATTCTTTTCTTATAACATTCAGTTTGGCTTATTGGTATTTTGGTTAGGATTTTTGAATCTAAATTCCTAAGTAGGATTGATGCATGGAATAAATGAGAAAACAGAGACAGATCCTTTGCAAAAGGAAGGGGAACAAGAGCTGGAGAGAAGTGAATGGGACAAAAAGTGAATGAAGATGTTGTGTCCAGCAACCCCCCCAGTCAGAATATAATCATTATGCACCGTAAATGTCAACTGATTAAAAAAAAAATGTGATAAAAAGACTGACGTGTGGCTCTCTCTTTTGTAGGTTATGTTAGAATTTATTCATTTTTAAAAGCCTTGCACAGTGGGCATTTTTAAAACAGTCCTCACTAGGTGTTAAACAGTTCCTCAATGCTAATGCTATTTATTTATTATGAAATAGGAAAAGGCTGCAGCCCGCGAGCACAAAGGTGAGATAATGGCTTCCACATCACTGAGCTGTCAGCTTCACTTAGTATGAAGCGCTGTGTCCAGGGACTCCCACATATGCAGCATTTAAAAGTACAGAGAACATTAAAGTCATCGACAACCAGGGACAGCCAATATTTTGGAAGGTAACTTAAATGCCATAATGACTGTCTGTGGTATATAAAACAAGAAATAAGAGAAACAGGGTCAAAAAACGCCGAAGAGTACCACACCCCGAGAAGCTAGTCCCTGTAACAGCAGAACATTTCCACACACCAAGCTATGTCTATGGTTTTGTTGATCTCAACAGCCAAAGAACAGTGAAGGGCAGCCTAGAAGGACAAGGTTCCCACCAGCCCCATGAGGATGGCATTTCGGAACACTAGACAGGGAGCCAGGAGTTTCATCCTTGTATGCTGGTAAGTAGAGCAGCCTCAAGCCACAAACACATGCAGTGTTGGTGCAGAATAAATATAAAGACTGAAACTGAGGATGGAACTTGGTGACAGAGCACCCATCTCATGCACAAGGTTCTGGGTTCAACCCCCAGTACTGCAAAAAAGAGAAAAAAGGAGCTTGGACCTCTACCCCAGGAGGCAGTCAAGAGGCACCTTGTAGCTGTCTGAGTGCTACTGGGATGAGGCTGGGGTGAGGGGCCCCTTTGCACTGGCTCACTTCATTAGCAGTGATGACAACTCCCGGAGGACACTGCCAGTGCAAACCGTATGGGGACACAACATGCATCTCTGCCAGGAATAACCTGAATTTGAGCTACAATAGTGGTATCAGAGAAAGGTAGCTACCACAGAAAACTCTTATTTTTTTAGACAAGGTCTTGTAGTTTAAGCTGGTCTTGAACTCATTAAGTAGCCCAGGCTGGCCTCAAATTCAAGGCATTCCTCTCACCGAAGCCTTTACGTTTGCTGGGATTCCAGGTGTGTACCACCACATCTGGCTTCAGAAAGCTTTTGAAAGATCCAAATCATAGGAACGTGTGTAAGATTTAACTAAAAATGACCTAAAATAATCAAACAAGAAAGCTATCAAACCCCACTTAAAACTAACAATAAATAGATGTAAATACCGAGGTGACAGAGCTACTAAAATTATCTGACAAAGATTTAAAAAGTCATGGTAGAACAGGTACAACGAGTAACTGCGAACATGATAAAAGTACAAAATGAAAATTAAAAAAATATAAACTATAAACTATGGGTAACATTGTGTTCATTTTGGTTTCACTAGTGACAAATGATTAATGTACTAAAAAACTGAGGTGGGCCTCAAGGGCATCATGGTCAGTTAAAAATAAGCCAACATAAAAAAGTCAAAGTCACACGATGTGACTCCATTTATTTAACTTTCTCAAAATGACAAAAGTGTAGAGATGGAGAACAGATTTGTGGGTTGACAGGGGTTACAGATAGTGCTGGGGAGGGAACTGGGTATGCCTTAAAAGGGGGCGACAAAGATGTATGTATGATGAAAAATCCATTTTTGACTGGGGTGGCTTCATGAATCTTCACACTTGCTAAAAAGATGAAGAGGTCTATACGCACTTTAGACCAGAAGCTTTTTTTGGACTCTTGTAAAATGTGGGCCTCCCACAGGAGCACCAAGTCTACTAACTGTATCCTACATGGTGTTAACAGCAGGCAGCATTAGAGGCCTCCTTGCCTACTCTAATTAGAAAGATGATTCAACCTAAGAACACCATGATTTCTCTATGTGTGGGACTAAAATTTTCAGTTTCTAAGTGTGAGTAGCCACTTTGTAAATGGGGGTATGATGTCACTGAAACAGCCTAGCTTGATCCTGGGAATTTGAATCATGGTCCTTTCGTTACTAACTATGCGATATTATGAAGGACAGAAGGTAGTCTGGATCTTCCAGGCCTTAGCTCTCTGCGACACAGTGTCTGAGTATCTTTATTAGAAGAGCACACCTTCCATCCTGGAGTCCTCCCAACTCAAGTGAGACAGTACCTTTCTGGGGAGCCTCCAGTGATGCTCCTGAGGGCTGGTGAGGCCTCTCACAGTATCACTTTCTCCTGTACTCAACTTCACACAGGCTACTTAATTAAAATAGAGGGCTGTTATGTAAGTCATGGAACATACAAACAACAAGACAATACAGACATTAACAACTGGCATGGGCCAGATTTACCTTCAGATGATTTCAATTTCCTTTCTTTCCATTCTTTTTTTACCTATTCTACTTTGACACATTGTTCTGTGTGTTTCCTACAATTTATGTCTGCTGTTTCTGAAGTAACTATAGCTTATCTGCAAAAAAAACAATACGTAAGTATGAGCATTTAATATTCCTCTTCTGTGAAACTTTAAGTCAGCAAAAACAGGAAAACATGATGATGGTCAATAACAAATTAACATTTTTTCATATGTTGAACCTCAATAGTTATTAAATAAATATACAGTGATAGCTCAATTACCAAAAGACTATAAGCTTCAACTTTCTACTACATAAACAGAAAAGTTTAAAGAAAGTTTTCTCAACATTCAAACCAAAAATCCAATTTTAATAAACCTGTAGGTGCAGAGAATGAGTCACTTGTCAAAATCACCTGGGACACAAAGGGGTGACACTTCAGTCTAAGCCCTGCTCTCACCCAGACAACTAAGAGTGCTTATGCAATCTGAGGGCATCAGGACCAATTATTTGGTTTTCCATTATTTCTAATGGGAAAAATTTGGAATAAATTGAGTTTGAGGATTGAGGTATCACTGTATAATAGAAATACTTTTTTAAAAATCATTTTTTTTGTTCATGGTTATATTTACACACACACAAACACATACTTACACATTTACCATTTTAACAATTTTTAAGACTACAAATTAGTAGTGTTAATGACATTCACTATGTTATGCAGCCACCATATCTATTTCCCAGACTCTAACTACTTCAGAGATTCTATAACCATTTAGCATTCCTTATTCCTAACTTTGCCAAGAACAGTAATTTCTCATTTATTTTTTGTCTTAACAAATTTGCCTACTGTTTGTATTTTTATATGAATAGAATCCTATAATGTTTGTCCTTTTCTCTCTGATTTAGGACAAGGTTTCCAAAATTTACCTATGCTATAGCAAATATCAGAACTTCATTATTTTTATTCTTTCTATGGCTGAATAATTCGTATTGTATGGAGGTCCATTTTGCTTTTTCCAGCCATCTACTGATACATATTCAGGATATTTCCACATTTTTGCTGTTGTAAATGCAATGAACACAGTCACGTAAGGGACTTGTTTCGATTATTGTCGTTGTTTACCTAACAGCTGAGCTATTGGTTCACACAGGAATTCTGTATTGAGTTTTTCAGGAATTGCCAAAATGATATCCACAGTATGAACACTATTTTATATGCCCACCAGAATGTAAGAGAGATAGATACTATTTTTATTCTACCAAACTGAAATACTACTTTAAAAGACGCAAAGCTAAGAGAAGAAAACAGGTAATGTCAAACTAAACATAATAGAGCACAAATTGGCACCACTTGACTAAGGAAGAGCTGCCTATACATAAGTGTAAAATAATTCCAAAATGCAGCCTCTGCCCTCAGAATTTCACCTGCTAGTGATTTATCTTATACAAAGAATCGAAGATGGTCACACAGAGCTTTATGGTTAAAAAATAGGAAGAACCTAAAAATTTAATGATAGAAGTCTAGACAAATAAATGATTCATCCACCATTAAAATATCTTTGTTTTCAAAATTATTAATGACTTATAGGAAATGTGCTGATAAATGGGGCAAGTTTCAAAATGCTAGTGTGCTGTTAAAATATTTTGTACATGTTGTGTACCAAATGTTGTGAATAGTTATGTTTGTGGGATGAAATTGATATCAATATTATGTATTATACTTTGCTGTATTTTTCCAAAATTTTCAGGGGAGACACACACACACACACACACACACACACACACACACACACACACACACGGGGCAATTTTAAAAACTGAAACATCAATATGTGACAAAGAACTCAACCAAAGTAGCCTAGTTCCTTTCTTTTCCAAAGTATTCCAGCACTGAATAAAGGTCTTCCAGCCTCTGCCTCCTCCACTCCCGGCCCTAAACCAAGAGGTCTAAGAATTGTGTAGGTTTTTCCTCTAGTGTCAGCATAGTCACAGCTTTTCATGGGTTTGGTTTTCTAGCCACACTCCACTTAAGTTTTATTGAAAACCTCACAAATAAAACTAGGCTCCTCCAAAGTTTTTTTCTGTGATCATTTGGCTTAAAAGAATTAAAGTCTAAAGAAAGCAAAGTCCAGGTTTTGGGCCAAACGACCTGGGTGGAAAAGTAGACTGGGGCAAGGCAGTTTTCCAAAGCACTCTGCCCTGTAGCAGGGTAGTTTTCAATAAACATGAACAGAGAATATTTAAATAGCACCCAATCTACTTTTTATTTTCATAAAAGGAGAGAAAGGAAAGAGATGGAGGTGCAGATTTGGGTCCATTATAGGCAACAGCTGAGCCAACAGCAATGAGCAAAGCCATGGAGGTTACCTGAACTATGTGTGCTACAGTTTCCCATGACAAAAGGCTTCACAGCTTTGCCAGTTCTCAGCAAGTCTTAGCTTTATTACATAACCAGTATCCAGCAGGGGACAGTACTTGCTTTGCCCAGGACATTTTGTATTTGTCTGCAGTAGTTACTTGTGGACCCAGGAGATGCTTCAGTGTAAGGATCTTCCAGAATGCTGTGCACCAGAGCTAGGTTAAGTTCCTCAGGTAAGCAAAACATAACATGGCAGTTTTATCATGCAAGATTTTCAATGGAAAGAAGAAATATTTTCTCATTTTTCTTTCTTGAGATACCTTGAGAAAGCAATTCTGAATTTGGAGCTCAAGGTGCTAACACGGACCATACATAAATGAGACTACAAACTGATCTATTAAAAGATAAGTATGAGACTATAAGTATAGATCGGAAAGGCATTCTTCTCAGTATCCCAAAGCCTGCCTCAGAGAGTAATCAGCAATGTTAGAAAGCATTCGTCCTATGTTCTACAATGAAATAAATACTCTCAAGCTACCAAGTGGTATTTCCTTTTTTTATTTCAACTGAAAAATTTTGGCAGTTACTCAAGTAAAAGTTCTGGAAGCCTAAGCATCTTTGTTACTATGTGATTAACATCTTTCTTCCTAGAAACCTGGATGAGAGCTCTCAGCATCTTTGCTGACATGAACGCGTGGGCGGGGAGATGAAGGAGAAGAGAGGACATCAAGCCCACCCAACTCCTGGAATTTCTACAGCAAAGACAAAACTTTCCAAATGCAATAGTCATTTTGGTAAATGAAACCATTTGTAACTTCAGAGAAGTTTTTTTCCTTTCATTCCAAAATATCAAAAGAAAAATCCACACTGTGCTCTAGCTGGCTATAAAGCTTTGGTTTAGAGAAGGGTCAACAAGAACTAAAACCACTAATGTCATATTTGAAGGAGCAAGAGTGGAGGGCAATGATGCCTCAACACTTCCAGGACCCCAATGAAAGGTCTCACCGCGGCTAAAAGTGATCTGCCAAACGTACACCAAACACACAAAGAACATCTTTTGTGCATATGGTACTGCTATGAAACCCTGGCTCCTTTACAGACATCAAACAGAATTATCAAAATAAGACAGACACTGGGAAGGAGAGACAGAAACAGAAGTCAAACTGAAAGAGGGAAAAAGAATTTTAAAAAAGAAGACACACGGAGACAGAAAAAAAACATTGAGGACAACGATCAAGACAAAACAAATATAAACAGCCAGTTTGACATGATTTAGGAGAGTGATCTGTTGTTCTGGCAAACTAAATGGCTTCATTTCATGACTTATTTTAAGATGGGAAAGATGTTTTTACATTTAAAAACAAAGAGTAGGTCAAATGCATTTAGGTAGAAGTACATTGAGACTTTTCCTTTAAGGAGAAAAGGAGGTTTGGTAGTTAATACCTGTTCCCTAGGGCAGACCAAAATTGGATTTCAAACCACTACAGGTTCTAGAGTTAAAAAATAAAAAAAAAGTCAGCATATTCCTCAATAAATCACAATGATTTTTGACACTGTAGATTCAAAATGTCCCCTGAATGTCTCAGCAAGGTATTCAGAATATCATTAGTGGATTAAGCCACTGATGAGTTGATACTGAATTCTATAGGGTTCAATCCAGGAGGTAGGTTGTTTGGGGTGTGCCATTAAAGGTATCTCTCTTTCTGGCTCTTCTGTTCTTTTGGTTGTCTAGCTGGCACAGATTAAGGAGCTTTCTAGGCCCTTAGGCCCCTGTCATGCCATGTCTGCCACAGAGCCAACCCACCCTAGGCTGAACCCTCAGAAATCATGAACCAAATAAAGCTCACCTCCTATAAGTTGCAGGCATTGGATATTCTGTCCAGGGACTAGAAAACTGACTGATACAGTGATTAATTCTTTTCCTTTAAAGGATTCTCTCTCTTTTTTTTTGGCGGAACCAGGGATTGAATTCAGACCCTTGGGCTTGCCAGGCTCATTCCACTGAGCCATCTTCCCAGCCCCTAAAAGATTCTCAGGTGCCTTAGATGTATGCACATGCACACAAATGATATAAGATAAAGACTGGTAAAATGACTAGGCTGTGCTAACACCTAGTACAAAAGACTTATTACAAGAACCAAGCGAAGATCAAAAGAATTACTGTCATATTGGCATCATCGAAAAATGGAAGAACAAGATGGGAGGGATAGGGCCAGGGAGACAGCTCAATAAAATAAGCACTTGCCTGACAAGCACATGGGCCTGAGTTCAATCCCCAGTTCTGGAAAAAAAAAAAAAAAAAAAAAAAAAAAAAAGGATGGGAGGGATGAAGGGAAGATGACAATCTCAGGGATCTAACATCTCAACAGAAATATCAGATTCTAATGTATTATTTTGGGTACATGGCCTCACATCCAATCACACAGCAGTTAATAACAGGCTCTAGAATAATACTGTCTGAGACCCACTGAAGATCATATCTCAAAGTCTGTTTTCTCAACTCTGAAGTGGGACAAAACAACAACCTACTTTTGTAGGATGGTCGTGAGAAAGAAACTTAACATATAACAATATGACAAAAGCTTTTGGATATAGTAAAGGCAATTATTATGGAAAGAAGATAAGAAGGAGAGAATATTTAGGGTCCTTTCATACACTTGAGCTGTGGTCAGAGCTGTGCAAATGCTAAATTCACTAATTTCCACAACATGAGAGACAGGTATTTTTACACTCTTGTTACAGACAAAAATCAAGGTCACACATCTAAACAGCTACAGAAAGAGTAATCAAACATTTTTTGACTACAAAGATCATATGCTATATATCTGTTTATTCTAAAAATACATTTATTAAAAGTTTCAAATAACGAGCTACTATAAATGGCTATGGCCAAGAAATTCTATACTATACTATACTATACTACACCATGTTATACTATTCTATACTATAAATGGCTATGGCAAAGAAATTCTACACTATGCTATGCTGTGCTGTGCTGTGCTGTGCTGTGCTAATTTTCATAGTAACAACCTGAAAATAATTTCATCTCAACTACGGACATCTAATTTGAACATAGCTGTTTCTGTAAATGTTAATGGTGCTATATTCAAAGATTGCTGTAGTCTTTCCTCTCTTATTCTTGAAATCATATACATTGTTAAAGAAAATTACCAGGAATATTACATGATGAATTATAGGAGCAGGTAAAGTTATCACCACAGAGCTTTCTGACTTGTTAGTATTTTGATCATATTAACCAATAGTTAGCATTTTACTGATTAAAAATGAAAGCATGACACTAGCCAATTATAGGCTTTGTAGTCCCCAGACATTAATTTGCAAGAAATGAAAAGCTAATATATGTATTACTTCAGATATAATTTCACATCCTGAAATTTACTAAAATGTCAAATATTGTTATACATTCAGAAAATATATTACACTATACAAAAAAGGAATAGCGAGAATTTTTAAATCTGAGGAGATGAGGAGGGGCTTGAACAGCTCTTATAAGTTTCAAAGTGGGTAAGAGCTCTTAGATCTTTATAGTAATAAATATTGTAGTGTGCAGTGGTCCATTGGGAACCCTCACTCATATGTTATTCTATGATTGAGGATCAAGGTGCCAACACCATTTAGAATCAGTGCATGCTTCGGATTATTCTAAGCATTAACACTTATTTTTAAAAAGCAATAAATATTTCTAAGGGAAATTTAATCACTCTCCCTCTTGTTACCCAACCCCTAGTCCCAGAATATAGAATAAATTCTGAGTTTCACACACTGCTATTCCTGTAGTTTGCATCTTTCCATAAGCAGATGGAAAAGAAATGTGACCTTGGGCAATCGCTGTTCTTTAGTGGAAGGCCTCTTCCAGCTGGAGAAGCCATTACTTGATTAATAGTGGCTTTCCTAGCTGAAAATACCTGTTTAGTACTTAAGGGGTAAGTCTCTGTGACCTACATGGAAGCCTTGGTGAGGCATAAAAAATATGAGTCTACAATCAACAAAAATCTCATCAAAGAGGTTCTGCCCCATGGTATTTGATTTTTTATTTTTGGCAATATTGGAGATTGAACCCAGGGCCTCAAGTAAGTGCTATACCACTGAGCTACTACAGCCTTACCCTTTTCAATTTTACTTTGAGACAGGATATCAGTAAGCTACCCAGGGTGGCCTTCAACTTCTGATCCTGTTACCTGATCCTCTAAAATAGGATTGCAGATATGCTTTACCAGACCCAGCTCACCAATGGCATTTGAAAGCAGAGATGCCACTGAAGAACAGAAGTGATACATGTTGTGACTTCCACAATGAACATGGTATATAATTTTAAGGATATATATCTCAGGAGACTGAGGCAGGAAGATTGCTTAAGTCCAGAAGTTAGAAGCAAACCTGAGCAACACTATAATACTCTGTCTCTCAAAAATAAAAGAAAAAAGAGAATTACTAGGTCACACACATTGATGGTTGAATAAATAAAATCAAGGGCTGGCCAAATAGCTCAGCGGATTAAAGCACCTGCAAGCAGGTGCAAGGGCCAGGGTTTGATTCCCTGGCCTGCAGAGCTGGCCCTGCCCCTGAGGCGCACTGAGATCGCAATTGAGACTGGGTGTGGTGGCTCCTGCCTGTAATTCCAGCTCTTGGGAGGCTGTAAACAGGTGGATCACTAGGAGTCCAAGCTAGTAGTGAGACCCTGAACGCCCTGTAGGCCATTCCATAAAATACCAAAAAAATAAATAAAAAATCAAGTGAGAGGGTCCTGGCTAAGATGCTGGGTCAAAGGCCTGGAAAAAGAGATTTCCTGTTTTATCACTGACTTTCTATGAAACAATACACAAATATGTTATATCCCTTGGCCTCATATTCATTTATTAAAACATTCTGAAAAATCTATTATGTGTTAAAAAGTTTTATTTATATTTAGCATACATAATGTATTCATCTCTTTTAAAAAAATGGTCTCCCTACTTTGGTTCCCTAGGCTCTCAGCTCCTAACAAGGAGGTAATTACTGTTTCCAGTCAAATGTAAAACTTTGGTTTTAATGTTTCATGCTGAAATGCTGAACTCATTAACTTTTATTCCGTGCTTACAATATGTCAGAACCATTCAGGGAGCTCCAGGAATACAAAGATGAGCTCACAGGGTGGAAGATGATACCCAAGAAACTTTAATAATATGAGTGATAAACATAACAGGAAATGTTTGATAGCAGAGGAGAAAATAATTTAATCAAAAAAGAAAATTGAAATTAAGAGGAAAAAGAAGTGTGGGGCCAGAGAGATGGCTTAGTGGAATAAGGGCTTCCCTGGCAAGGGCCTGAGTTCAACCCCTGGTTCAGCCAAAAAAAAAAAAAAAAAAAAAAAAGAGTAAAAAGAAATGGTTTCACTGCAGAGTGCGAGGCTCAGGCACCACAGTCAGTGCTGTGGCTCAGGCACTCAGATTCAGGAATGGGCTTTTCCTGTGGCAATAAAAACTAGAGGCTTTCACTCATGGCTAAGAATTTCTGGCACAGGAAGTGTGTCTTCCTTAGGCAGAGAAAGCCAAAAGTAGAAGAACTCACTTGTTCATGATGCAAAGAATCTTCATTTGAAAACTACAAACTCATTAAAAGATGTGATTATTTAGCCAGGCATAGGCCTGCAATCCCACATATTTAAGGAAGTTGAGTCAGGAGGATCACTGGTCTGAGTCCCACCTGGGCAATTTAGGTAGACTCCAAAGATACACACACATTACTATTTCTATTTATTCTTGTGTAAAGGAGTAGGGTATAGCTCAGTGTGAAGGACCTATATTCCCAGTATCCCTCACATCTCCCCCCCAAGAAAGTATAAATCCATAAACTATAATGACTTACTAATTCTGCCAAGACTTAAAAAAACTTTTTAGCTAAATAGAACTTTGGGTAGATGTCCACATGTCAACATCCTGGGTCCAAGATGTTTGTTGATTATGTATTTGGTACAGGATCTCACTACACAGCTTGGACTCATAGCGATCCTCCTGTTTTCAGCATCCCCAGTGCTAGGGGGCAGGGCTGGTGTGATACTGGAGATCAAACCCTGATCCCTGAGCTTGCTTAAGCAGGCACTTAAGTCCGCTGAGCTATCTCGCTGGCCTCAAGATGGGTTAGTTTAAAAAGACAGCCCAAAAATCCCTACTATGGTAAGTATGAAAGTTAGCCTAAGGTGCAGGGGCCAGGATTCTATCCCTGGGCCTGCCAAGCAGGCTCTGCTCCCAAGGTGCGCTGAGATGACAATTGAGACTGGGTGTGGTGGCACATGCCTTTAATCCCAACTCTTGGGAGGCTGTGAACAGGCAGATCACTAAAAGTCTGATCTAGTAGTGAGATCCTGAACACCCTGTATACCCTTCCCTAAAAATAAAAATAAAAAAAAGAAAGCCTAGTATAACCACAAGAAATAAGCACATGTAACTTTTATTAGATGCCTGCTAGTGTTGATCATAGATTCCAGAAAGCAGAAAGCTGCTATACTTAATGCTATACAAGGATAACCTTAAAGTTTTCCATTCTGAACCTACAGTCCAAAGCACAACTGAACGTTATTAGTTCCTTTATTTATTTTTTATGTATTTAGTACAGGGTATACAGGGTCTCACTATACAGATCTAATTGGTAGTGATCCTCCTGTTTTCAGCCTCCCAAGAGCTGGATTACAAACATACACCACCACGCCCAGTCTCATTCACCCTCTTAGGGTGCCCGGGGAACGGGGCCAGCACAGCACACTGGGGAATTGAACCCTGGCCCCTGCATCGGCCTAAGCAGGGGCTTTAATCCACTGAGCTATCTGGCCAGCCCTAGTTCCTTTATTTTTATTGTATGTCTAAAGTAAAAAAGTGACCAAGGATGAAAAACATTCTGTTTGAACATATGCAGCTGTAAAATAATGTCAAAGCAGATAATTTAAAACACTCCATAAGATGTTTTTAACTTATCACACAGTTTAGTATAGGCCCAAATCAATGAACAGGGATAGAAGTCTATGGCCATACCACCCTGAACACACCCGATCTCATCAATGAACAGTGATGGAAGACAGCATTTAGAAATCCAGAAAGCATCATCCCTACCAGGCGTGAAGCACACACCTATAATCCCAGCACTTAGGAAGCTGGGGCAGAAGGGTTGCTGTGTTTGAGGCCAGTGTACACTACATAGTGAATTCAAGGACAGTCTGAACTGCTTATCAACATCCTATCTCACAAAACAAAATCAAAACAAAACACCCAGAAACATGGATAAAGACACACTATTATCAACTTTTAATCATTTTGTGGCTTATATTTTATCAGGAATCCATAATGCAACTAATACTAATTATTTCTTCTCTGTCATGCAGAACCAGGCATGGAAAAATATAAATGCCACAGAAGTTCTCAAAAACCCTTTCACAGGGGCCGGGGAGAAGGCTCAGTGGAATAAAGCACTTCCCTGGCAAGCATAAGGGCCTGAGTTCAATCCCCAGTTCTGCAAAAAAAAAACAAAAAAAAAAAAAAACAAGCTGGGCGTGGTGGCACATGCCTGTAATCCCAGCACTCAGGAAGCTGAGGCAGGAGGATTGTTGTGAGTTCAAGACCAGCCTGAGCTACAAAGTGAGCTTAAGGCCAGCCTGAAATGTATAGTGAGACCCTGTCTCAAAAAAAATTAAAAAAATAAAAAAACCCTTTCACTACATGGCATTACACATCCCTTTTCCAAGACATCCCATGTACAGAATATTCCCACACTGCCATGGAAACAACTATAGTATCTTGCACCAGGGGCAGACCAGCAGCATCCACACATTGCATGTTTCTACTCTTGCAAGAGTCATAAGACAAAGCAAATCCAATAACAACAACGATAAATACAAAATGTAAGAACTGCGACCAGTGTCACCTCCTGCTATTGTTAAGCATGGGCCACAGATGCCATAAAATCTGCTTACCTGATTCATTTTTCAGCATGCCACTCAGCTGCAAGAATAGTAACACTCAAGTGTGTCATTATTTAAAGACTCAATGAAAAATATCTAGTTTGATACTAGAAAATCACAAGCTACAGATAACATAGAAAAATTTGCAAAACAACATGATCATTCAGAGGTGATACTTAAATTTTAGCAGCCAAAACCCTAAAGATACAATGTTCTAGTTCTATAATACCATCCTGTTCTATGAGTATTATCAAAGCCTCCTAAATATTATACAGAATACAAAGGACAAAGCCTCTATTTTTCTCCTCTCCATGCACAAATTAGCCCCAATGTCCCGAATATAAGCATTTTCTGCAACAACAGGGTACCTTTATAATGTCCAAATAATTACAGGTTCAGGTCAAGAACTCCAAACCATATTGATTACATCTCTATGGAAGAAGGACCCTCCAGCGCTGTTTGTAGCCACAATAACAGGGATAGGTTTTAAGTATCTCTGACACTAAGAATTTTCTGTCCTATCAATGCCAGAAATGGAAAGCCAGTGACCAGTCAGGCCTGTCAGTTGTTGCCTGAAGCAATAAGGACAAACTGGGAATTCATCACACTGGAACTTCCTCTGGCAGCTGCATTCACACATTTTCACCACCTGAATAGTTGATTCTCTTGAACTCCCGCACAGCTCATTTCAGCAGACAGTGTTTGGAAATGAATATTTGATCAGGCAGGACAGAAAGAGATTTGGGCTTATCTGAGGTGTCACCATAATGCAGTTTGGGTAACCCTAAGTATCAGTGGTGAGGTGTCCTAGGTCTTAGCCTTTCAGTATTTCTGAAGTGGACCAGTGATCCTAATTAACTAAGATTAAATGAGACAAAGCATATAAAAGCACTTCATACAGTGTGGGGAGGACCTTGCTCTTCAAATACTTATTTCCAATAGATTTTCTATGTACTGGCAAATACCCTGAACATTTCTCACAGAGCTTCTGACTATTTTGAGACAGAGACCTCATACTGCCAAGAAAAGTTAAAAATCATTTGGTTGCTTTCCCAATGTATAGTCACCTCAACATGAATCTAAGAAAAAAGCATCAGAAGCTTATTAAAATTGTTTCTTTATGTCTGGAGTACAATGGCTTGATATATTTATGTGTAGTTTTCTTTGTATTTAATTTAATTGGAGTAAATGAAATTCTTTGAAATGTGAGTTGATGTCTTTCATTAATTTTGGGAGACTTTCAATTTTTCATGGAATTCTTTGGTCCTATTCTTTTGTTTTCTTCAGTAGGCAGTACAGTTTCTACTGCTCTCACACACTCCCCAGATTTTATTTTATTTAATTATTTTTCTCTTTCAACTTGTCTTAATTAAAATTTTAATTTGTTTTGAGTCCTTGGCCCTTTCCTGTGCTATGAGTGTAGGCCCAGCGCTGGCAAACCTTTTAGAGCTTTCAATGATAATAAACAGCTGGCTGTGGCATACATGCCATAAAGTTGGCACTACTGCAGCTCATCCCATTAATCTGAACTGTAAGTTGGCTTCTTTTTCAGATTCTGTCCATATTTTTCTTGCTACAATATTGGAAACTTCCTAGATATGATACAAAAAAACAACATTATGCTTAATAGTGAAATATTAGCCCTTCACCCTATGGTTGTAGAAGACAGAAATGCTCACAACCACCATTTCTAGTCAATCTTTCTATGGAAGTGTAAGCAAGGATAATAAGGGAAAATAACAAATAAAAACTATTAAGTTTGCAAAGAAATAAAATCAACTTTATTTGTAGATAACCTAGATACATAATAGAAAGTCTAAAGGACTCTACTAGAATTGATGAGCGAATTTAAAAGGGTTTTGGATTTGAGTTCAATAAATAAAAAGCATTTCATTCTATATTCTATTCAGAAAAAAACTGAAAATGAAATAAAATATGCTATTCACGTTAGCATAAAAACACCAAATAACAGAAACTAATAATTTTAAGAAATACATTGTAAGTTTCTACTACAATGAAATTTACCAAAATTAAAAATGAAAGATTTCTAAATTAAGTGGGTAATGCAACTCGAGACCATAATTTTAAGTGGAATCAGTCAGATACACAGACATAAATATCACCTGACTTCTATTATATGAGAAACCTAAATTATAAATAAAGAACAGAAAAGAAAAGGGTAAGGGCCATCCAAATAGCTCAGAGTATTAAAGCGCCTGCTTAGGCAGATGCAGCGGCCAGGGTTTGATCTCCAACCTGCCATGCCAACGTATGGGGGGATACCCACAGAGGGCAATTGAGATTAGGTTTGGTGGTGCACACCTGTAATCCCAGTTCTGGAGAGGCTGAACACAGGCAGATCACTATGAGTCCCATGTCCATAGTGAGACCTGTAGACCCTGTACTAAAATAATAAATAAATAAACAAACAAATAAATAAAGTGGATAGTTATAAAGGCTTATGTATCTTTATTTGATCATGTGTATTTGTGTGTGTGTGTGTGTGTGTGTGTATGTGTATTTGTTTTTTGTTTTTTTTGGTTTTTTTTTTTGTTTTTTTTTTTGTCTTTTTGAGACAGGGTCTCACTATGCAGTTCAGGCTGGCCTTAAGCTCACTTTGTAGCTCAGGCTGGTCTCGAACTCACAACAATCCTCCTGCCTCAGCCTCCCAAGTGCTAGGATTACAGGCATGCGCCACCACGCCCGGCTGTGTATTTGTTTTTATTAAGAAACATGATCTTTTTATGCCTCGCAGGCTGGCCTTTAACTTCCTGGCTCACCTGATGGCCTCACTTCATCTTCTCAGGTAGGTGAGATAAAGGTTATGTGCCGCCCTGCATGACTACATCCATATCTTCAAGATGTCATTTCTCCCAAATTTGATCTGCTGATTCAACAAAATCTCAACCAAATGTCATCAGAATTTCTACAGAAATGCATACACTAATTACTTAGTATGTATGTACATGTTGGTGTGAGTATATATGCTTCAATGATTCAGTGTTTTTTAATTCATGACCCTTTGTATTAAAAAAAAAAAAAGCCAAAACCCCAAAGAGTTTGGTTGATATGCATTATGTATGCCAACATTTGACATTTATATTTTAACAAATTTAAAAACATCAAGTCTTTATCTATTAAAACAAACAGCATTTTTTAAAACTAAAAGAACATTTTTTAAACCAAAAGTAAGGGCTGGGGAGATGGCCCAGTAGAATAAGTGCTTGCCTGGCAAGTGCAAGGGCCTGAGTTCAATCCCTGGTTCCACCAAAAAAAAAGAAAAGTAAAAGTAACCTGGTAACTGTTTGGGGAAACCTCTAAAACAAGTAACAGCTGGATTTACAGAGCTGTGTATACATTCAATTTACCATGAGATGCTGTTTAGTGGAAGTAGGTAAAGCCAGCCTATAGTTACTAAAGAACACAGTATACTAATAGTATTTTCCTGGAGAAATATTTTGTGTACTGGATACTTGTATTGGCACATACGTTACACCTAATGTGGACAGGTGGCCCATGTTCATCCCATAATTTGATTCTTTCTAATTCCCCTGTACTTCCTCCCTTCCCAACAACCACCATCTCTAGGCCCACTTCCTATAAGCAAAAGATCTATCTCCCCACTTTGTGTTCTTTTCTGTTGTTCTTTATTTATAATTTAGGTTTCTCATATAATAGAAGTCAGGTGATATTTATGTCTGTGTATCTGACTGATTCCACTTAAAATTATGGTCTCGAGGTGCATTCGTTTTTCCCACAAATGCTTCAGCTTTATGGCTCAGTAGCACTCTATGATGCAAACACACAACATTTTCTGTATCCAGTCTCTGTTACTAGACATATAGACTGCTTCCAAGATTTAGCTTTTTTATTTATTAATATTTTTGTCCTTTTTTTGACAGAACCAGGGATTGAACTCAGGCCCCTGCGCTTGCCAGGGAAGCACTTATTCCACCAAACCATCTCTCCCACCCAAGATTTGGCTTTTATAGGTTGTGCTGCTGTAATCATGGGGACACATATATGATTGCAAGAAGATGTCTTTCACTGTTTGGAAAAGATATCTAGAAGAGGACTGCTTAGATTAAATGGAATTTCTACTTTTCATTTGCTGAGGAATCTCCATACCAATTTCTATAGTAGTTATGTAAGCATGCATTCCCACCAACAATGCAGACAGATTTTACAGTGCCTTGTAAGCATTTGTATTACCTGATTTACTCATAAGAGCCCTTCTTTCTGGATTAAGGTAAAATCTCTGTGTCTTTTTTTTTTTGCGGAACTGGGGATTGAACTCAGGCCCTTACACTCGCCAAGCAAGCGCTTATACTACTGAGCTATCTCCCCGGCCCCTCTGTGTCATTTTAATTTCTATTTCTCTCATAGCCAATTGTTACAGTTTGTGTTGATTGTCCCCCCAAAGTCTCATGCAGTCATGGGCTGGGAACTTCTAGAGTTTGTGATTAACTCATGATCCACTGGGATTGTGCTTGATCCAAGGCTGAGATTATGGGTCTTAGTACTGTTGGGATTATGGGTGTGAGTACTTCCCCCAGCCTCAGGTGGAAAGCCTGAATGCAATTCAAGGGAGACAGACTTCCTCTCTGTTGCCCTTGTTGGTACTACTCTTCCATTTGCTCTCTTGCTGTTTGCCACCACCATGGAAAGTTGCCCTCTGCCGTGTGCTGCTCTTCCTTGGAGGCAGCTGAGTATGGACTAAAACCTCCAGTAACTGTGAGCTAAATAAACCTTTCCTTCTTTCATTTTGGGTGTTGGGTATTTGTCCCAGCAATGAGAGAAGAGTAACTGAGACAATTTGGTACCATAAGAGTGGGGTCGTTGCTGTGACTAACCTGACCATGTAGATTATAAGCTTTGGGGAATTGCTTATGGGAAGAGATAGGAAAGGTTTAGAGAGGTTGCCTACTTGCAAAGAGCCAAAGCTGTTCTGTTTGGGAGATTCTAGTCAGAGCTCAGAAGACAAGGCTGATAGAAAGCCTATCTGTAAAGACGAGGCTGTGGAGGCTTCTGCTGGGAAGAAAGACTGCTTTGGTTGTTGGACTCCAGATTTGTGCTATGGCTTGGCTGAAAGTTTGTCTGAATTTTGCTTGTGTCCAGAGACTTTGCCTGACACTGAGATTAAGCATGGTGGACTGATTAATCTTTCAAAAGAAATTTCAAATCAGCCAAATATTGAAGGAGTAGCATGGCTGTTATTGGGGGCTTTTAGCCAGATATGTGTTGAAAATCAAGAGCAAAGAGCTCAGGAGGGTGATTTAAAACATCGTGAGTTTCACCAGAAAGGAAGCTACAATAAAGCTGTGGACTGCAAAGATAGAGCTGAGAGGATCTCCATTTCCAGGGAGTAAAAAGGGAATGGAAAGGATGGCCTGAGGGCCTCACTGGGCAGTCTAAGAATTGCCAGGGAGAGAGGCTTTGCCTCAAGGAGAAAGTCACAGAGGCACATTTACCAGAATGGCAGCGGCAGCTACAACAGGGCGAAAACAGCACATGGAAAATTTGTTCCTCAGAATCAGGGTCAGAGTGTTCATCAGTCCAGGCACTCAATCCCTACAACCTAGAGAGAAGGAAGCCTGGCTACTGCTCCAGCTAGCAGCAGAACTTGCATCATCCATATGGTGGTAGTTTTAGGCGCATTCAGAAAGCAGGAGTTCTGAGGTTAAGAAGACTTCCACCTCAATTTCAGAAGAAGGCCTGGAAGGCCAGGCAGTGTGTCCTTGAGAGGGCAGTGTGTGAGGCTAAGAGTGAGAAGCCTATTCAGTGGAAACCACGCAAGTTTGGAAAAGCCAGCAACGTGGATCATCTAAGGGAAACTGAAATGAGGGAACAAAGCCAGCCTAAGAGAGAAGCCATGGAAGCTACCACCAGAACTGCCACAGGGGCAGAGCCACATGGAGCTCACAATCTGCCACAGATTGCTTTGGATGTTCCACATGTAATTATAGGATTTAATATTTGCCCTACAGGATTTTGGACTTGTATTGGTTCCAGTGCTTTGTATTAACGTTGTTTCCAACTTTTGGAATGGTAATGTTTGTTTTGTGCCACTGAATGTTGGAAGTGTTTAACATTTCTTTTGTACAGGGGCTCACAGCTAAGAGTTTGCCTTAGACCTTGGAGGAGACTTGGGACTTGGACTTTTCAGCAATGGTGAAACTACTGAAGCTTTGGTAATTCTTAGAGATGGACTAAAATGTATTTTGCATAAAGGGATATGCTTGAGTCTTTGGGGGCTAGGGGTGGAATGTTATGGTTTGTGTCTAGTCCCCCCCACCCCCAAACCTCATGTAGTCATGGGCTGGGGACTTCTAAAGTTTGTGATTAACTCAAGATCCACTGGGATATCCATAATTGAAGGCCAAGATTATGGGTCTTAGTACTGTTTGGGATTATGGGTGTGAGTACTTCCCCCAGCCTCAGGTGGAAAGCCTGAATGCAATTCAAGGGAGACAGACTTCCTCTCTGTTGCCCTTGTGGTACTACTCTTCCATTTGCTCTCTTGCTGTTTGCCGCCACCAGGGAAGGTTGCCCTCTGCCATGTGCTGCTCTGCCCTGGAGTTAGCCGAGTATGGACTTAAACTTTTCTTTCCTTCATTTAGGGTGCTGGATATTTGTCCTAGCAACAAAAGAAAAGTAACTGAGACAACCAATGATGTTGAATACACTGACATGTACTTAGTGGCCCCCTGTACTTCCTCTTCTGAGAAGTGTCTATTCATTTCAATTGCCCATTTTAAAAATTGGGTCTTCTAATTTTTCTGAGTTATTTACCTATGTTAGATATTAATTCTGAACTGAACTGCATATGTTGCAGAGTAATAATAAGCTTCTCTTCTGGAGAGTTAATAACCTAAGTTTGCAGATCAAAAATTAAAGAAAAAGACAGGCTGCAAGGTCAGCCAACATTTTGGCCTTAGCTTTTCAAGGTCAGTGAAGACTCGGACATAGGAAAATTTGTACTGTAACATCATGTAACTCAGTAGTGCCCCAAATTTTCTGATCAAGGAGATTATGAGGCCACAGAGGAATATGATTAATGATGTATAGTGTGTCTAAGAAGAGTCACATAGAGAGAAAACTTTCTCTCAGGCTTCCATAGAGAGTAAATTGGTCAAGCAATGGCCGTGACTCATCTGCATGGCTGACACTGACAAATTGGGATCTACAAATTGCGGTACAGGGTTACAGGATAAACCATGAGGGTACCTGACTGACCATATCTGATACTGTTCAAAGTAGCCTTTACCTATATGTCATCAAGTGTTTTACCTATCTTCTAGATTTGGTGAGGATAACCAGTTTCAACCATTTGTTAAGCTATCTCTCCTCCAATCTATCCCCCCCCCCCCCCGTCAAAGAAAAGATGTCTGGGGTTGTTTCTGCATCTTCTGTGTCCTGATCCACATGTCTGATACTATGTCTGCACCATGCTGTTTATATCACTTTAGTTTTGTAAAGTAACTTGAAATTTGGGACTGTGATTCCTTCTGCTTTGTTCTTGTAATTTAAGATACCTTTTGCTATTGTGGGTCTTTTCTGGTTCTATATGAATTCTGTATGAGTTCTAGAATCTTTCAGATCTAATTCTATGAAGAATACTGTTGGTATTTTGATTGGAATTGCATTAACTCTGTATGAGTTTTGGGATACTGTGAATCAGTATCATTTTGGCTATATTGGCTCTGCCTATTCAGGAACAGGAGGTTATCTTTCCATTTTCTGACGTCTTTAATCCCATTTTTTAGGGTACTGTTTACTATTACATTCTTTTTGCATTCTTGGTTAGGTTAATGCCCAATTTTTTAGAAGCCTATGTGAATGGCATGTTTTTTGAATTTCTTTTCTAGTGAGTACATTATTGGGTTATAGGTACATTACTGATTTTTCTTTGTTGATTTTATATACTGCTACATTGCCGATTTTGATTATTCCAGTGATTAGTGAAAATCTTGTGTGTAAAGGACCAGGTCAACTGTATTACATTAATTGGACCCCTTCCTTTCACATATATTCCTCATTTCCTTCTCTCTTGTGATTGCTCTGAGTACTGTATTGAACAGAAGTGGTGACAGTGGACCATCCTTGTCTTGTGTTCCTAATTTTAGAGGAAAGGCTTCCAGCTTTTATCCATTTAATAGGATGGTGCTAGTGGGACTGTCATGCATAGTGTTTCTCAGGTTAAGTTCTTTCTGCACCATCCTTGTTTTCTTCAGGTTTTTAAAATTACAAATGGATGTTGAGTTTTGTCAAGACATTTTCTGTGTTTACAGAAGTGAGCATGTGGTTTTTGTCCTTGTTTTTGCTTATGTAGCATATTATGTATTTGACTGGCATAGGTTAAACCATCCTTGCACCCCTGGGATAAAACTTACTTGTCATAATGTATGATCTCTTAAATGACTGTTGCATTCTGTATTTTTTTGCATTTATGTTTATGAAAGAGATCAGTCCGTAGTTTTCACTGAGTCTTTGGGGTTTCCTTTGCTGGGTCTTTAGTAGTACTGTTGTGGCTGCTTTAGTGTCCTGAATTGCTCAAAATGTTTGCCTTTCGTTGTCACTTGGACTTTGAGGAAGATCCAGAAGTTACATGGTACCGACTGGAATGCCCAGATAGGCTGGTAAGAAGGTAAAAAATGGTGCAGTCATTTTTGACTATCTTTTCAACAGTTCATAATAAAGTTAATCCTGTGACTGAGCAATTCCAGTCCTAGATACGTGCCCCCAAGATGTGTGTATATGGCAAAATTACAGGAAGCCGTGTACCAGAATACTTGAAGCAGTTTGATTTCTAATATCCAAAGCTAAAAATAGACACATTTCCATAATGGGATACTGTACTGCAATATTAGACATTAACTGGCAGCACATGTAACAACTAACTTAATTGCAAAATCATTAAGTTGAGAAAAAGATATAAAAAGTATGTGTGAAGTCATTCCAATCATATGAAGCGCAATATACGCAAAGCTAACATGTGATGACAAAAGTGGTTAAGATATATAGAGACAGTATTAATTAGAAAGAATTAGAGATAAATTTAATTTATTTATTTTTTGGGGGGGCAGGACCAGGGATTGAACTCAGGCTCTTGTGCTTGCCAGGGAAGCACTTATTCCACTGAGCCATTTTCCAGCCCTGAGATAAATTTCCGATAAAAATACTGTGTTTTAGGAGGTATTCACATGAATATGGTAACATATGTGCATTCTGCTACACAGACAATAATCTATAATTTAAAAAATAGCTTCGAAATTGATTGCAAGTACTGATTCATCTTTTTCAGCTGAAAGGAATTGCAGAAATAACCTACTATATAACTCTCTCATCTTAAGGGAAAATTCATTAGGGGTTACTTTTTATTTATTTATTTATTTTGTGAGACAGGGTCTTGCCATGTTGCTTGAGAATAGCTTGTTCTCAAATTCCAGAGCTCAAGCAATCCCTCTTACTTCAGCTTCCTGTGTAGCTGGGAACTCAGGTTCTCACCACCTGGTCTGGAAAATGCATTAGATTTTGAGGCAATCTGCCAAAAGGAGTTATAGGCAGAGCAGAGACTAGAACCAATGATTCATGTTAGTGGTCCTTACTCTTTCCACTCAATCAAGCTTCCAGAGCAAGGCTTTTCTCTGGAACAGTTATTTTCACTCTGCTTATTTACTTTAGCTTTTCTGTGGTAGTTCTCAACTATACCCAAGAGCACACCGGGAGTCCTGCTTCTGGCTAGCTATAGGGGTGAGGGCTGAGGCTGCTCTTTAATTGTCACTGGGCTTACTATTTAATGGAGAGGGCTCTCTCTTTACTTCTAAATTTATAGATGGCACCTATAAACATAAGCCTCTCCAGCTCTTGGACACAATTTAAAATATCATGCCACTAACAGTTTGACACTCACGTCACTAAGACAAATGGAATTCCCGGCTCAGACGTAAACTATTTCTAATACTGCCCCCAACACTGCCCGCGTACCAACACAGTCTCAGTAGCACACTATATAAACAGTCCAGACTCATGTTCACAATGTAGTAATATAGGTTTGAAAAAGAAATACCGAGTCTTTTGGTAAAAAAGTCTAGTGTAAATATGCGGTATCCTAGCACAACAAAAGTGTTGGATTTCATCCATTCCTTCTCCAAGTTGCTAAGAAAGCCTTAAAGTCCAGTCAGGATCTTGAATTGCAATACAGAAAGCTTCAGCAAGGTTTTAGTAGATGCAAGTTTATGCAGAGAAGCCATACATCGTCAGAGGAAACTTTCCCACAGGTTTCTTCTACAGTACTTGTCATTTCTTTCTCTTTTTTTTTTTTTTTTTTTTTTGGTCTTTTTGAGACAGGTTCTCACTATGCAGTTCAGGCTGGCCTTAAGCTCACTTTGTAGCTCAGGCTGGTCCTGAACTCACAATAATCCTCCTGCCTCAGCCTCCCAAATGCTGGAATTACAGGCAAGTGCCACCACGCCCAGCTCAGTACTTGTCATTTCTGTGCCTTTAATTGGAACAATCTTTTTTTTCTTCATTGTGCTGAGCTAAATTCTTCCTGATTGATAACTTGACTTTGTTTTTCTAATAGCCTATAAAGATTAGAAACATGAATGGTAAGAGTATGTAAATCAGGAGAAATGTGACTGAGTATTTTCCTTTATAGACAAATCAAGTTTTCCCCCTTATATTCTTAATCTCTAAAATGTACTGCTGATTTTATTTTATTTTATTTTATTTTTTTTTTTTTTTGTCTTTTTTGAGACAGGGTCTCACTGTGCAGTTCAGGCTGGCCTTAAGCTCACTTTGTAGCTCAGGCTGGTCTCGAACTCACAACAATCCTCCTGCCTCAGCCTCCCTAGTGCTGGGATTACAGGCATGTGCCACCACGCCCGGCTGTACTGCTGATTTTATATAGATAATAGGTGTTCAGAAGATTAGAGCTGATTTAACACACATACTTTGTCATATCCAATGAAGTCTTGCCATCTGAGTTTGAATATGTCTCCCTCGGAGGGATTGTTCACAGGTCAGCTCTGAGCCTTCTTTTAATTTCACCCTTTTTCTTAATCCTCTTACTGATCCCGCACTGGCTTTCAATGCCTAAGGCACAAGCCTGGGGTTTTCATCACTTTATAATCACAAAGAATTTATTTTCCCATTTTTGAAATCGGGTTTTATGATGTAGTCCAGGCAGCCCCGAGCCAGCTATGGAGCGTTCCTCCGACTCACTATCTTCCTGCCTCAGCCCGAGTGCTGGGCTTCCAGTACACATACAAAATTGCTTAAATGCCATGAATGTAAAAGTCCTTATCTTTTATTCAAAGAAATATCTTACTGTTTGCAAATAACTTTACATGCTTTACAACTGAAGGTTATTTTAGGAAATAATTTGAACACACTCTTTCCAAAAAAGATGAAATAGCATTTTGTATACCAAACCTTAATTTCTATTTATTGTTGCAGAGAGAAATGGCTAGGTAGGAAAAATGACTTGGCGAACAAAATTTTGGCAAAAATTCAAGACTATGATGATTCATGCCATGGCTTTTGCCATTTTTCTAGCTTTGGGACACAACCTCACCATGATGATAGACTAATATCTCTTTACAAATTTCTTTCCTTCTCACCACCAGTATCTACGTATCTCTGATGGTTTTAAAATGTGGTGGATGAATCTGTCCATCTTAGGTTACAATGGCAACACAGATATGGTAAAATAGAATCCTCAGGAATATTTGTCCCTCAGTGCATCAGGAAAACCTCCATAAGGTAAAAGTATGCTCTTTAAGGAGTCCCACACAGATCTATCTGCAAGATAGAATGAAAACTGGACAATAAATAATCTTCCTGCCACTCACCCAATCATTTCTCTCTAAAATGTACTATTTTTGTCTCTGGGGATCAAACCTAGGGCCTCACATGCACTAAGGCTTAACTCTACTGCTGGGCTATGCACACAATCCCAAATCAGTTTTGATGTCTGAAGTCCCAAGTGTAACATAAAAGTAGGTGCCAAATGACCACATACAATGAATTAAATAAAATTAGTTTGGGATTTTAAGTTTAAAATTCTGTCAGAAAACTTTTGATAGTATAAAAATATTAGGTGCTCAAAAATGACCTACTAAATTGGATAATTTTTCATTTCTGATAAAGTATTTCAATTATACAACAAAAATATGGTTATTCCTTATAGTAAGAATAACAACAAGTAACCAGGTCTGTAACTTTGTTCCTATTTATTGAAATGCTTTTACAGCAGGATCGGGCCTAAAGAAGAATTCATCTTACTCATCTGCATCCTCCCTGCTATCACCTTCCCACTTCTCATAACGCTTATTTACAAAGTTTTTACTTCAATGGAGTTCATAAAAATATCTCTCCTTCATGTAAAATGGCAATAAACTTATCCTTTAAAGTAAGCAGATCTTTTGCAAAAGGGAAGAGGACCAAGATAGAGGGACGGAGAAGAGGCAGGGTAAGTGTCTTATATAGGTACCAACATGGTGAATGTGATCATCAGATATTGCAAATATATGCTAGGAAAAATGAAAGATTTAAGCAAGAAAACTAAGTGTGTCCATTAATCTCAGTTGTTTTTAATTCACTGTTGGTAAACTTTAACCTCCACAGTATAACTGTAAACCAGGACAAATTCAGGATGATGAACTACGTATTCACAAACTGATCTGATGACCCAACAGGAAGTCAAAATGCCATTAAGTCATCTAAATGGTACACTCCACATCTCTTAGACCAGAAACATCCATCACCCATCTGGGAAATGAAAACTCAAACGAGACACTGGCAGCGGTGCTTCTGTCCCATTCCAGTGTCTGCTCCACACCATATTGAGAATTGAATACAGGACCTTGACTCTGAACATCTCTATAACTTGGTTACTTTTTTTTAATTGTGAGACAGTCTTACTAAGTTCCTTTAAGGGCTCAGGTGGGGATCAAACTCATTAATGCTCCTGCCTTAGCTTTCCACTGCGCTGAGATTATAGGTGTGCGTCACTGCATCTGGATTTGTTCTGCATTTTCTTTATAAGTTCTATACCTTTTAAACATAAGCACATATGTATGTCTTAAGGACATATATTAGAAGGTACAATGAGAAGAACTTTTCAGATAAGCAACAAAAAGAATGTTTGATAAGGATCGATGTTCAGAAACTAAACGAATGGTTTGTCTAAAAATATCATTATGATTCAAAGGTACTGTCTTTAATTAGTTAGATATGAAACAACTGAGTAGCTGTCTCAAGGCCCATTCTTAGTAGCAATCTTACATACTATCTTTATAATGGTCTTTTCCTTAGCTAAGGTAGCACAAAATTTATGCACAACCAAAGTAAAGATGCAACAGATATGGTAGGATAGTGCACATCTATAATTCCAGCACTCTGGAGGCTGAGGCAAGGGGGAATGCCATGAGTTCAAGGCCAGCCTTAATACATAGTAAGGCTGTCTTTAAAAACAAATAAAGAACAAAAGCAAAACAACAACAAAAAATGATATAGTTGTAAAAATAATAAATAATATCTACTCAAGCACATACAGAACTGAGAAACTAAAATAAATTTATTTAAATAGTGATAGTAAGAAGATAGCCCATGTTACCTAAAGACACATAATTACCCTGTGCTTACATCACTGAAGTTAATAAAAAGTACATATTTTAGAGAACATGATTCCATCTGAAAGAGTAAGGCAGAGATGTGAACAAGAAATTCTGAAAAAAAAATTTTTGTCAAAACAATACAATACCCAGGCAATTTCTTAATTTCAATGGCTCAATATTGACAGATTAACACACAGATACCTAAGATACAAATTCTAGTCCCAACGTTTAAATGAAGTATTTTCACTTCAAGAAATGTTCTAGCAAAGGAAGTAACTATTATCACCTTAAATTTTATCTATGTACCTCTGAAAACAATTACATGACAAGTGGTTACACCAGAAACAAAAATGAACAGGTAAAACCAAAGAAGAGTTGTCCTAAATTATAGGGACAGCTATAATATATGCCACTGAATAATTTAAAACACAGAACATCCAGCTGTATGAAATGCTGGGTGGTAATACAAAATAATGAAGACCAATAAAGGAGACACCATGCTGGTGATTATCTCTAAGCAACAAGCAATCAAGGTCTAAGACAAGTACCTTCATAGTATATAGTGGACTCTAATTCATAATGTGAGAAACACTTCCTAGTTCAAGAGCAATTATAAAATTTATTAGATTCATTTAAATGTAAGAATTTAAAATAGAATTTTCACCACAAACTTATTTCCATACAGAACTCAAATTATTTTGGCTCAAATGTTAAAACGTCAGCAGGGACATACTTCTATAAATATCAGTCATCCTATTAGAAAACACATACAGAGGTTCCACACCAAAACATTACTCATTCAGAAAATGCGCCGGAGAACATCTACTCCTCATTCAAAAGGGATCCAAACCACCTGAGAGGCACTTGAAGAGGGAATTATTCATAAAAGTCCAATTCCTCATCTATGGGGTGTCTTTAGCTCAAAGCTAAAGAAAGCAGCACACACATTTCATTTTTCTGGCTGTCTCTCAGAAAGGAACCATGGCTTTCTGGAGGGGAAATAGACCTAGAAGAAATAATAATAAAACTTAGCCACCAAAAATTCCTTTCTCTACCCAAAAGATTGGTACTGTCAGGCAGAGGCTCAATACCTCTGAGCAATATCCTAGAAACTCCAAGGATGTTATCGCTAATATAAATGTAAATGGACCAAGGGCAAAGATCCAACTTGCTACTCAAAAGTCATCTTTAAAATCTTTTGCAGCAGAATTAAAAAAAAAAAACTATTGATACAATAGTTTACAGAAGTTTCTACTTAACTCTACATAGAACTAAAATGTTATACACTAATAAGGAATATTGCTCCAAACAATAGTAATAAATATACCAACTTTTAGAAACATGTGGTATGCTTTGGTAACTCACATTCCAGGTAACTGCTAACTTGACAATAATATAGTAGTTTTAGAATGTTTTAAATACATCAAGCCCCTTTCCTATAATCTTGAATGAAACACTGCAGGGGATATAGCTCAATGGCACAAGCACCTGTCTGGCAACCACAAGGTTCTGAGTTCAATTCCCAGTTTGAATAAAAAAAAAAAAAAAAAAAAAAAAAAAAACAGGCTCAGAAGTGCAAGGACTTGAGTTAGATCCCTGATACCATGTGCTATACTAGCTGTGGAATCCCAGATGCACTGTACTGGCCAAGAAAAACGGACATGATGGCACACCCTTGTAATCCCAGTGCTGGGGAGGCTGAGACAGGAAGATCACTGAGTCTGACCTGTATAGCAAGACCCTAACAAATAAATAAATATTTTTTAAAACCCTCTGTAAAATATGTAACATTTCCAGGAATATAAATGATAATTGAAGACCAACACACTTTGTTAGCACTCACTGATTGAGACTATCAAAAATTACCTGCTGAAATGACCCATCTGAATATCCTGTTTAACACAGGGAAACAAGGATACAGATCACACATTTCTGGGTTTGTTTCTAGCACACAACCATGTTTGCCAAGGTAAAGCAGAGAAATAAGAATGAATCCTCTAAAGAAGTCACCTATAGTAAAAATGAAGGTGTAGCCCTAGATATGGGCAGCTCAGTAAGACACAAGGCTCAAATCACTGACCAACAAATCAGTAAGTTAAGAAAATGTACAACCTATCTTAATTTTGAAACTTAAAAATATATTGAGAGAGTCAAAAACTGAAAGTCTGGTCTTTTAAGTGATCTTAACAAGTCAGTTCTGTGATAGTTTCCATTTTCTTTCATAGTTTAAGCCTCAATCCAATCAGCAGTCTCCAGGGATTTTTGAATTCACAATGAATTAAAATCCTGACTCAACTGTTTGACTAATTCTGAGTATTTAATATTCTACTTGTGAGAGACTTTTTTGGACAAAATCCTGCTGTATGCTATCTTCAGGTGTTCTGCAGCTATACTATAGTGCAAGTCACTGATGTCCTTATTTTCTCTATCACTCATCTTAAAGAGGAGAAAATGTATTAATACCAGCAGCCCATTATTTAGCAGGCTTTGCTAAAAATACTTCTAAGACAGCAAATATCTTGTAGAAAGGAACAGGTCTCCTCCAGGTACTAGTGATACATATTCATAATTTGATTCCAAGGTTAGAAAATTAATAACTATGATAGACCAGAATGAAGTTAATGAATTTTAAAACTTTATGCTTTTGATAATAAAACCATTCAACCTAAAGCATTTGGACCTCCACTACATCCACAGATCAGGCACTTTGATACTCAACAGGTTGAGTAAATTGAATCCATATATTGTATTTACATTCTCTGTCAAAGTTGCTTCTCTACATTTCAGTGATCAAAGGAAAAACAGTCATCGACCCTGTAGCCCTCAATACTATATTCATTACATTTAATCAAGTGCCAACTCCACCGCATCATTCACCATTCCTAAGAATGTTTAAATGCATGGCACTGTCTGGTAACAAATCCAGGCAAAGCACTGCCTTAAAATACAGCCCTCAAACAAAACAACAAACCAAAATAGAAGGCAAGTGAATATCATCCTCTGCAGTGTGCAAGAAAATAAATGTTAAAATGCCCAACAAACATTTGGCAGGAGGTTTTCTACCTGAGGCAGCATCAATCACTGTAGAAGAAACTCCCCTTCGATCAGAGACTGGACGTGATGACCCTGGCATGCTGACTGGGTCAGAACGGACTGGCTGGATCCTGCAATGCAATTTAATTTAATTCACATATGTTACTGGCATGAAAATTATCGCTACAACAGACCTTAAATCAGGCATGTTGGAATACTCAATCCATTAAAGAACCATTCATTCTAAAACCAGACAAAAAGAGAACTGCAGTCCCTAATTCTTGCACACAGTTAAAACACTACACTTATTTCACTCCAGACTCTTTCCAGCTTATTTATTATGTTTTTTTCAATATATTTTTAAGTAAGGGATTGAAAGCTGACATTAACGTAAAGAGAAAAAATTAAGTGGAATAGGAATTTGCAAGGAACATATGACCCTAAGCATAGGACAACAAAGTTGTGTTGTGGGTAGAATGATTTTACCAAGAATCACTAATGACTGGGTACCCCAATAAAACTACCAATTAGAATGAGACGCAGTTCAGACTTCAGGGAAACTGCAATTTATCACATATACTTAATTTCAAATAGCTTAAAAATAATTAACAGGTGGGCTGAAGATGTAGTCAGTGGTAGAGCACTTGCTTAGCATACACAAGGCCCTGAGTTCCACCACCAAAAAAAAAAAAAAAAAAAAAAAAGATTAATATAAAAATAGAAGGATCTCTTTCCAGCTGCCTTAGAATAAATACTGTACTACTAACATAAAAATACATGTAAGATTACAATGTCTTGGCATCCAAGGCAATTTATGTAAACAAAATCTTGTTAAAAAGTTATCACACGCATTTTGGGTAATTAATTCATACAATAAATGTTAGGAAATATGCACTGTATATCAACAGCATTTTGGGAATAAGTAGAAACAAAACATGAAACACAAGGTCCATATGCAAATACATAACATAGCACATTGAAATTCATGAATTGTTCCTGAAAAACATTAAACTTCAGAATGAGAAGAAAATATAAAATTTAAGATCTCAGAATGAATGAGAGGATATAGTCAAACACTGCTTAATTGCATGTGGGTCAACAATAGACTGGGGAAAAGGTCAGTTTAGACTGCCTGGTGATGTAGTGCCATCTCAATTTGTGACAGTATAAAACATGTGCTCACACAATGATAAATTTGTCAAATGACCTATTTCTCATTAAGCATCACAGGACCATATATTTATGGTCTGTATCAGGTAGAAAAGATCTTATGGGCCAGGAACAGGAATTGGGTCTATGTAGAATACAGTTAGTCCTTCCACATCTATGGTTTCAGATTCTGTGATGGAGCCAAAATTGGACCACAGCTATTAAAACATAAACTTTCTCTTCTGAACATGAATAGACATTTTTCTTGTCATTATCCTCTAATCACATAACATTTTACATAGCATTTACATTGTATTAGATATTACAAGTAATCTAGAATGACTTAGAGGATGTTCCAAGGTTGTATCAATTACAGCCCAAAAAAAGGACTAGCGCACTCCCCTGTGAGACAAAGCACTATAACAGGAGACACGGATGATGAAGAGGAGCAAGAAGCTTTCTTAGGGTTAGTACAAGCAGAGCCTTCAGTTTGGGATGAAGCATCATAAATGCAGGGGGGCTTAAAAAGTATGATTTGGCTGAAGTTATAGTGCACAGGCATTCCTGGTAGGGAAAAACATTTTGATGAGAAATATTCAAGAAAATGTAGAACTCTAAAATTCAAAGTACCAGTTGCAGACAAAGACTTTAAATGTATGTTTGTTGTAGGAAAGAAATGAAACAAGGAAAATGATGATGTCCTTCACCTATTATGTCAAAAATACTGATATGAAAATATTAGTCACAGCTGCAGAGTATTATCCACTATTCTGCTTCGTTTTGTTTTCCTAAAGCAGTGGTGATAACCCCATCGCACTGTGCCAATGGTCAGTCAGGGTTGGCATGGGCAAGCCTAAGTGAATGTGGGCAGTAAGAAAAGTACAGCCTTGGCTTCTGGAAAACAAGTTTTCACTCTTCAGAGCAAGAAGAAGCTATCCTGTTAAATGTCCTCATCAATAGTAAAGCTTGTTTCTGATTTAAACTTCTTACATGGGCAAATATATTCCCTACTGTTAATTTATACTGGGGTTTCTGAATAATCCAGAGTTGGAATAGGGATAAAGATTGGGCCTGAACTGATGTATTGAAGATGGAAAGGCAATAAATACATATATTTTCTATTATTCATTTTAATAGTAGGAGAGGAATGGGAGGAGAAAGGGAGACTTAAAATGTATCATGAACATGTACCAGCTCCCCACATGAAGGTAATCACTATGTACTGCAAACATGTGCTAATAAAAAAAGGTATCCTATATATTCTTTTTTTTTTTTTTTCCAGAACCAGGGATTGAACTCAGGCCCTTGCACTTGCCAGGAAAGCAGTTATTCCACTGAGCCATCTCCCCGGACCCTAAAAAAAGGTATCAATAAAATTCTTAGTAATTAGAAAATAAACTGGTAGAAATGATGAAAACATTCTAGAATTAGACAGTAGGAATGGGTGAAATACTGGGAATATATAAAATCAGTAAGACCCCCAACTCTTGAGATACACACCCAAATCCTGTATGGTATACTTTTAAATTGGTGACTTTTATGTAGTGTGCAGTGTACATCAGTTAAAATAAAATACATTGCTACTAACCTTTTAAGATTAGAGAGGAATATATACTTAAATTCTTTTATACTGTATGTTTTCACTGAATTGTACATTTTTATATTCAATGAATTATATATATATAGTATTTCATTATTATTGTTAATTTGTTGTGGAGATAGGGTTGCACTATGCACTTCGGGTTGGCTTGAACTTGTCACAGTCCCGTTTGTCCCTGCCTCCTGAGTTCTGGGATTACAGGTATGAACCACCACATGTGGCTTCCTTAAACTTTTGCTTTTACATTTTAAATCACTGCCCTGTGTAAAGCACTGCTCTGAGATAGCTCCCATATAGATGACAGTCAACTAAATTCGTGCCTATTCCCACTTGCACTTGTATTCTACCATGCACTATATATTTTCAGTGGTACTTTATGTGCACAGGCTATTAACTACAGATCAGTTCAGACAGATACTGAAGTAAGTACCTGACAATGTAAAGGAGTGTAAGGGTGATGTCCCACCATAGAGCATCTATGTATAAACCTGAAGGAAAATGCATGTCCTACAGAAAAGAAGCTGGAAGTAACTGCTAGCAAATAAAGTGCAGAATTTAAATAATTGGATTTCTAACTGGATAATGACTAGGAAATGATACTGAACAGGATAATTAAAATTGATATGTTATAACCTAATTTCTCATAACTGTGTTATTATGGATTACATTTTTAACCAAAATTCTAACCAATTCTATCTGATAAAATTGATACATAAATTAGAAGCAATGAAATAAACTTATAAGGGCCAGCCAGATAGCTCAGTGAATTAAAGCACTTTCTTAGGCAGTCACAGGGACTGGGGTTCAATCCCCAGTGTGCTGTGTCAGCCTCGCCCCTGGGGTGTGCTGAGAGGGTGATTGAGACTAGGCATGGTGGTGTGCACCTGTAATCCCAGCACTTGGGAGGCTGAAACCAGAAGGATCATTATGAGTCCAATCTGCATAGTGAGACCCTGTAGACCCTGTATTAAATGCATGAAAAATAAATAAATAAAAATAAATTTATAACCATTGACCCATAGAGATGTTTGTAATATTCAATATGTAGGACAATATTTTAATCAAAATAAATAATTTAGTGATATAAATGAAAATAATACGAGGAGCTCCTTTGTGTAAGAAAACAGGAAATCCCTGAGGAAATTCTGAAGAATGTTGGAGACATAGCTATACCTACCAAAGCACATTAGAAAGATTCTAGAAAACAGGCTATATATAAGGTAAAAAGTTACTAAGAAAGCTGAAGTGGGCCATCAAACAAAGGAACAAAGCTGTACATATAGTAGCCAGAGATGCCTTCCAAAGAGAAAAAATAAGGTCTTAAAAGAGCAGCTAATGGCAATCAGTTATCAGGAAAAAAACATGGCAGGGTCTCATGCATTTACAAGCAAAGAGAATAAATAAGTTACATAGCTGTAAAAATAATGAATGGGATCACTACTTTAAAATCTTTATTAACATTTAAGTAACTAAATGACAGTTGAAAATGGGCATGGCCATGAAGTGAATCACTAAGTTAAAAAGGTTTGACCAGAATGACTCGCTGTGAGTGGCTTCACTACCTAATCTAGATCATACCTCATGAGGAGCAACACTGAAATTGGTCCAGCACCCACAGTACGACGACATTGTTGCTTGACATTTTGAGGGAAAGTGACATTTCTAGACATTCTATTTCAGTAGAATAAGCACTTGCCTGGCAAGTGCAGGGTCCTGAGTTCAATATCTGGTACAAAAGAAAAGAAAAAAAAGAAAAGAAAAAAAAAAAGAGGCTCTTTAGAAGCTAAAGAATAATAAGTTGGAACAAAAAAAAAAAGCAAGAATATAAGAAAAACGCACAAAAAAACTAAAACTATACCCCAAAAGGGACACTAAATAAGAACTTGCATCCCTCTCTAGGAACAATTATTTAAGAAGACACACTGATGGAGAGAGATGTAAAAGGGGAGGTAAGTGAGGGCCACACCATCAAAGAGCTACAGTTTCTAGGGTGCCAGCAGGGGGACTGCAGGAGATTCTCAATATATTTTAGAGTTGAAATGACCTAACTTGAAGAATGAGATGTGGCAGGCAGGTATAAAAGATAACAAGATTAACCTCTAGAGTCCAGGTTAAGGGCTAGGTGATGTGAGGACTCAATTACAGAGATGAGAAAGGTTAGAGGAACAACAATAGGATTACAGTGTGAAAAGAAGAGTTGTAATTCAGACATGTAAGGTACTGGATAATTTGGACACCACCAAGAAGGAAAATAAAATAAGCAGCTGCCTATACACAAAGTGTACCTTCCAGCACACAGTCGAATACCTGGAAGGTGGTCAATAAATAAAAAACAAACAAACAAACAAAAAAAAAAACCAGAAGAAAGAAACAGGCCTTCCAAAAAATTTGGTTTTATCATGAAATTTTCTTATGGTTGTTGACAAAAGGATATGAAAAAATGTACTTCTAAAATGTGAATGGAATATATATTTGCCTATGATATGATGAGGCCAGAGGAGGCTCAGTAGAATAAGCACTTCCCTGGCAAGTACAAAGTCCTGAGTTCAATCCCCAGTTCTGCCAAAAAAAAAATAAATAAAGATATGAAAGAAGGTTAGGTGGTTGGTTTATATATTCATATGTAGATACTTGGAGAGGTGTGCTGGAGATCAAACTCAGGGCCTTGTGTATATGAGGCAAATATTATACCAAGGAGCTATATCCTCAGCCCTATATTTTTTAAGCAGAGACAGAAAAAGTAGATTGTATTTCATGAGACTGAGGCCTTCATCATTGCCTGCAGATTAACCCATTGGTGTAACAAATAGAACTGCTAAGCAAACATGAGACTGCAAAAGTAAAAACAACCTCTTAATTGTATTATGATTCTGGCAAGGAAGGAGGATCAAAGAATACATATATTATGAAAATATAAATGACAAATTATAAATGAATGTATAACAACACTTGCTCATACAAACCTTTTCTTTTGATAATTTAAGAGAAGCAGCAGGATTACATGAAAATCACAGATGAAATTTAACTGCAAGCTGACATTAACTTCAAAAATTATCATGAAAAGAAGATATAATCACATTTCAAGCATTTACAATATATAAATAAAAGCACTACCAAGTGGGAAGGCTTTCAAAACCACATCAGATTTATGCAGATGCCTATAATGGCAGCTCTCTGGGAGACTTGAGGCAGAATATTGAAAGTTCGAACCTTGCCTGGGCAATTTAGTGACCATAAACTCATTACATATAGTATATGTAGTTGGCCACATGAAATTGTGCTGAAGGTAAAATGCAAATATTGCATGGGAAGTTCATTTCAGATGAACAGATTATCAATCCTGTCATTCAAGTAACTCTCCAGTCCATATTTCCTACCTGAGACTATTGAGATCAAGATCATCTGTATCAAAATCCAAAAGAGGCTGTGGAGTGTCACTTGGACCATGAGACTGCAGCACAGATGAGCTGGATGATATGACTGTGGTTTGCCCTGAAGGGTGGATGATTTTGAACTGAAACTGTGGACCCATCCATAGCCGTCTGTGGGGTCCAGTGTGTGTTACAATTTCAACCTGGAAAAGAGTTAGAATTGTGACTTAAATATACTATGATGCCTTTTGAGAACCTTTCATAACTCCACATCCCATCTTTTAACATCCACATTCTCCAAGAGTATATATTAATGAATGTGAGAGGGTAAGAGCACTCACAATCAAAAGGTGTTCATAATCACATACTATACAGATTATCACTGTTCTCCTTCTTATGTTAAATATACAAACATAGACACACATGCACATGAAGTGTGCAACATAAAAACACATGAAAGTAAACGGACTGGCTGCCCGCCTCATAACCAGCATCTGCTCCCTAGGTTCTACCTTTTTTATTTATTCAATGCACTACTTATCACACCGTGAGAATGTACTTAGTGCTACACCTATTAATCCACAGATTTAAAGTAATTCTTTCACTGAGGACCAAGCTCATGAAAAATCTGAACTTGTTCTTCAACTATCCAAGGAAAGAAAAGCTCTGACATAAATTTTAACACCTAAAGCCAATTTCTTTCTATAATATTGCAATAGTTGCATTGTATTCATCATCTCCAAAAAATCTACTTTTAAATGAAGAATTATTTTTTCTCAAACTAGATGCTTTTGTTCTTAAAATAATGTTAAGAGTGTTTCATAATGGTATAAACTTTGACACAGAATTTTATGTGTACCAAAGCACCACTACAAAACTGCTTTATAAGATTTCTGCTCTATGGAAGAGGTCGGGAATGTTCCAAATATTAAACACTGTAAAAAATGGGAGATAGTAGAAGAATATTGGGTAAAATCTTAAAATAGACACATTTCATAATTTTATAAATAATCAGCTTGAACAGAAGAAGAAATATATAATCCTTTAATGGAAAACTACTGTATTTCTTAAGGACTAGTCCTTGCTGTATCCATGTTTGTGTACTTGATGGAATTGACTTCCCATGTGCCTTGAGTCTTTGCTCTGATTCTTTTATATTTAATCACATTTGTCTGATGGCAGCGATTAATTCTTAACAAAACATAACTGAAACGGTTCACAGAGTGTAGCTCTGTGTTTCTGAGTCTGAAAGGGCAAAAGCATCATGGTCTTGGAACAATATTCACATTCCCACTAATTACAGGGAGAAAAACACTCAGATTGAGGACAGTGATTTCTGATTCAAGTGGTTGTATTCAGCAATGTAAATTAGGCCACAGATAAAGTGTTCTGTGTATTTTAAGCTCAAAACCATCAGTGTCACAGAGCCGAGAGGTAAACAGATGCCTATGCAATTTCACTGAGGCAATGGCCAGATGTTCCTATATTCACTCTCCTATTTTGTGCAGGACAAACATACCGCATATACTTTCACACTGACAGGACACATTACTTTTTCTTCTAATTGAAAAACTGAAGGGAAGGATAGTAGATCTTTTGCCAGCATACTCAAGCAAAATTCTAATTTTGGGAAAAGCACAAGAAAGGATGAGCCTCCATTTGACAGGACCTGAAGCTTTGCTGAGGAGCCTCCCATGAGTATTTGTGGTACAATAAAATAAATACATGCTGCCTAGAAAATGTTTTAATTCTGTACTATCCAGATCCACTTCATTTTTTCAAGCTAGCTTCTCTAAGATGCTAATGAAACTAAAAAGGGTCTCCACTTTTTCTGAGGCACCTGTCTGAGGAAAAGTTGCCAGATTGGTAATCTGAGACAGGTCATTAATTACATTAAATGATGTCAGACTTGAGGCAGACATAACAGCATTTGCAATGAAGTCATTTTTAATCTCACCATTTTGAAATCTGCCCAAGTAGTTTTTATCTGAAAGCTCTTTGGATGAAGAGAACTCCACCTGACAAAGGTGAGGACCAGCCACCTAAAGCTGTTGTAGGACTTGTTTAGAGACCATTTAGGAAAGAAGACTCAGTCAGCAGCACCAGAACAAATGCCCGGTACAATGCCAATCTCCTTATAATGAAAGTAAGAGCCCATCTTCAGAAAACACTGGTTTCAAAAATCGAATACTAATATTGCTGAAAGGCTCCAATGTTTTAACAAGGGAAAAATCTTGCTTTGAAACTGATGAAAATGTGTTCTCTAAAGAGTCTACTGTCTAAAATCCAACATCCCAAAGACTTTAAATGGGTTGTTTGAAAGAGATGCACATTTTGTGCCCTCTATATTAAAGCTAGTAGGATATAAAAGAATAAAATGTATTTAAATATGTATTTGCAAACAACATGTGTATACCTTCAACAGTATTTCTGAGAAATTCTTAATATAATTGATTAATCTTGGCTCAACAAGAAGTTACCAGTTCTCTCCCATTTTCCTCTAAGAAAAACAATAAAAAGAAACACTGGATTTCTACTTACTTTTACATTAATACCCAAATACATTGGAATATTACCTGTGAAAGCCACTCTTCATCTTCCTGTCCACTATGGTCAGAGGCTAAGCTGTCATAGGACCCATGTCGAGTAATGGGCCCAGGACTTCCAGGGGGGGCCACTGGAAGGGAAATAATAGGAATTTAAACCACCTTAATTAATACAGTAAACAAGTAGATGTGAACACCTCAAATACTGAGGTAATCTATACAACAAAATATGATACTAAAGAATAGAAGCAATTCACACAATTAAAAAACAAATATGCCTAACATCCTTATGTGCATAAGAAAGATTTCCAATTAAAATCATACTTTAAAAACTATCTCCAAGGCTAGCCAAGTATGGAAGTACAGTCCTACAGTCACAGCTACTTGGGAAGCTAAAGTACCAGCATTGTTTGAGTCTAGGAGCTGGAAAACATCCTGGACACAGTAGCAAGACTCTTATCTCAAAAACACACTGAAAAACCTTAAATTTAGTAAATGCATCTTATCACTACACAAGAAACAAACAATTTCATACTAACACAAAAAATACATGAAGTAGTTGTTGAAAAATTCACTGAAGGATTAAAAGACCATCCAATATTTTCACAGTGACATGCATTAAATGATGTTTAATTGAAGAACACAGTCACTAAATTTTTTCATTTATTCAAATAAGTGTCACTCTTGGATACTTCAGTAGTGTCCCTGATTCTTAAGTGGCATGAAACAAACATCTTACTTTCTCATATGAAGAAAAACTTTGCTTAGTGAAACTAATAAGATGGTTAGTTAAATACACTATCACTAAAATCTTAGTATCCCTTTGGGAGGCATATGCTACCTACCAACCTACCTACCTCCCTACCCACTTATCCACCTATCTCTAAATAGTATTTTTCTTTTTTAGAGCAGTCTAAGTTCACAACATTAAAGAACCAAAAGTACATATATTCTCTGTATATTCCTATTTCCTATCTTTACTCACAAGAAATCAAGCAATAGGGTAATGGGAATAGAGAAAAGGAAAAAATCCAGGTGAAGGGAAGTAGAAAAGTGAAATAGAAAGGAATGAGAAAAGAAAATATAATTTCCACAGTGGTGAGAAATGTGATTATACATCTACATTCAAATTTTCTTACAAAGATAACAATATGCAATGTATTAATTATTACAGCTGTCCTACTAACCTGTTTTGAAACTGTCTCACTGCTATGTCTTTCAATAAAATTTCAAAAAAACAACAAATTTTCTTACACTAGTTCCTCAAATGAAAGAGGATATGAACGTTTTCTAAAAGCATAATACACGTTCCCAGAAAGAACGTCCATGAGCACTATAGAAGGACAGTGGTGCTTAAAGTATTTAGAAGAACTATATCTTAGTGAAACAATACAAATGTAGACAAAATATGGTCTACCAGAAAATTTTAAAAGACACGTGCTTACAAAAATGTTATCTTCACTTGTTATAGGAAGAGAAATGAGGCCTAATTCAAGCAATTGCTCAACAGAAATGTATTTATAAAGTATAGGAGTGTATTGTGATTAAAACTGCAAGACTAAAGCAGCAAGTTCCTCAAAGTCATAGTTCTGGAGGTCGGAAGCATGTTGGTATTGGCACAAAACACCAGTGAACATAGAGGCATTTGCCTACATACCCGGAATGGTGAACACTTTCATAAAGAATAACATAAAAAGTTTCAATTTCTATTTAAGCATTATTTTGGAAATAATGTTAAGTCAACTGATGTATTTAAAAACCTGAGTGGTCTACAAACTATCGATCACCCATGTAATAAATATATCTGATATCAAAATCTCAATGCCAACAGAAGAGGATCACTCAAATCCCCACATTGTAAGATGCATAAGGACTAAAACCCAGAACCTGGGGTGTGCTTTGGAAAGTAGGCAAAGACAGAGATGACTTTAAAGAAGTGAAGGAGTAAGTTATGAAGATATCTGAGGGAAAAACCATATGAAAGGAAGATTAAGTACACAGAGTTTGAGGTGAAGTAGAAAGGGGATGTTTTAGGAAGAGCATTGAGGCTGAAACAGTTGGTGGGAGGGGAATAGGACAGGGAAGGAAAAAGGACCAGCAGGACTTTGGGGCTACTGTAATACAACACTGAAAGCTGAAAGCAGATGTGAGAAACCATGCCCTTGTGTAAGGAACTACTAACCAATGTCAGTGTTCCTAAGTGTGAATGTTGTGTGCTACATATGCTAAGCCTTGTCTACTACTTGTCATAGAATAAGCATGCATTACTAACTGCTTTGGACCATATAAAATGCTGATATCTGCAGGAAACCTGAATATCTTTGTAATTATGCTAAAGTACTAGGTATAATGCCAGAAGAGAATGCAGAGGCAGTAGCAGATAGTTCTGACAAAGTATTTCTCCAAAGTGGTACTATACTGTACTTATTTTTTAGCATCAAAGAAATTAATGTTTGTTGGGTTTACATTTTGGCTAATCAGGATCCCACATGTTCAATATATGGACCACTCTCTGAATTTAAAAGACCAAAAGTGTGTCTTTTATATTGACTGTCTTAGTTTACTACATAGGTTTTCTCTGAATTTTAGAATGAAACATGTTGCTTATAACAAAATTAGGTATTTGAGGTACCAGTTGAGCTTTTTAAAATCTTTGCAACATAGAATAGAAATATGTAAGAGTGATATATGTTGAATGTTCTCAGGTATTTTCACAGGTTTGACTTGTTCCTTGACCAAGTTAAGACATGGGAAGGGTACACTGAACACGAAAGAAAGGGATAAGCAGCTGAAACCTAAAATTTGGCCTTTGATTTTAAATCTTTAATTTATTCCTGTAAACACTGTCAATATTTTCTTTTTTAATCATTATTAAAAAGAAAGAAAAAGAATAACCAACCAGTAAGTGCTAAGTAGATGGATGGAGTTTTGCATTGGAAATTAAGTAATAATACCGGAATGGAGGGATGCTTATTTATCTATCATCAAAATGTGTGTAATATGAAGTCTGGAAATAACTTCAAAATAACTTCAGGAAAGAGACTGAGTTGGAGAGCAGAATTACAGATAGAACAGGATTAGTCATACACTGATCTTTGTCGAAATTGGCTGGTAGGTAAATGGAGGTTTATTACACTATTGTTATATGGTTTTGTGTATGTTTGGAATTTCCCACAATAAAAAAGGAGGAAAAGGAGGGTTAAGGAGAAGGATCCTTTCTGTCGTCATCTGTTTTCCAAAGGAAGCAATAAACATACCAAATATACATCTAAGAAATAGTGCCATAAATCTGAACCTCAAACTCCTAGAGAGAGTAATAGGGATTCCATGCCTTCTATTCATGAGTTTTCTAATTGAAGAATGCTTTGAAGCCATTGGAAGATGAATGCTATAAAACTATGTCTGGAAGTAAAATATTTTTCAACAATAAAAAAATCTTTTCTTCTCCTTTACATTTACTCTTTGCTCACCACCTTGAAAAGTTAAGTGAAAAGTTTAAATCTAAGACAAAAAAAAAAGTAAAACAGCAAAACTTGCACGCTCCCTTACTACCCAAGCAGTAATGGTGGCACAGACAAAAAGTGGAGAAGGTCCCCATGGAGGGAGGCAGGTTCCAGGAAGCACCAAGTGATACTGCAGAGAAAAAGGTATGTACGCAGTGGTGGGTGTGCCTGTCTGGACAACATGAGTGAGAAGAGTGTGTATAAGAGAACAAAAAGATAAGCCCAGACGGTCACAGGACTTGAAGTAGAAACAAGAAGAAGCACTGCAAAGACCTACAGGACCCTAATGTGATGGGGAATTGAGATGTGAAGGGCAGCAGGGATGACAATGAGGACAAATGTCCCCGACTCTTTATGTCCTGGTTATATATTCTGGTTAAAATATTTTTCAAGGGATTGTAATTGATAGAGATGAATTCTCCCAACTCGTAATAATGTGGTTATAAAATGAAATGCATAAGAATCTATTTTAAAGTTCTGTATCTTGCAAACCCAAACTCAATGGGCCAAGATGCATGCCAGCTACAAAAGGAAAAGCATTCTGTATTTTTATGAATATTCATTAATTATGTTTAAACAATTAATAAATACCTACAATAAAAGGATATGAATTTCTGAGATATAAATCTTACCATATTCTATTCCTGCCTCTAATAATTAAAAACACCACAGATCTCCCTAACTAAGAAAACTATACTATCAATGTGCTCCAGAGTATAACTTCAAACATGACTGTAAAATTGAGTGTTGCGATGCACACTTTTAATCCCAGAACTCTGAGGGGCTGAGGCAGGAGAATTACAAGTTCAAGCAGAATCTGAATAACTTATTGACTTAGCAAGATGCTATCTCAAAAGAAAAAAAGGTGGGGGATATAGCTCCCTGGGAAGGCCCTGAGTTCAAATGCCATCCGATGGGGTTAAAAACAACAGACATTTGTTAACAAGCAGGGGCAGGATGAGAAGATCAGTGCGAGGTCACTCTGAAGCCGGCTGTTTATACTGTGTTCTCAGGAAAGCAGATGATGCTTACAGTGAGTAAATAAGAGCTTAAAAAAATCACCAAGTGTATTCTGCTGTCTTACAGTGATATATGGGTGTATGTATGTGTTTGTGTTTCTATGTATATATTGGCGTAAGTGTTTATGTGTAAAAAAAAAACAAAAACAAATCTACTTTAGGGCCGACCTTTACAAATTAATCCTGTTAACGTAAGAAGAAAACACTTCCAAAATCAGGAGAGCAACATAAATAACTTTTTAGAAAAAAAGATCTTCATGATGATATCCTACACCTGAATTTCATGCAAGAAAAATTACAATATTCTTAAGCAGTTAATCCATAATATAACCTTTCAAATCTATTAAAAACAAATTGGAAAATTCATTTTTGTTTTTGTACGAGGAATTGAACCCAGGGCCATTACAGTGAACTATATCTTGGTTGTTTTTTGTAAAAATTCTTTTTTTTTAACTTTCTTTCATTACATTTAGAGACAGGGCCTAAATCACTAAGTTGCCAGGCTGGGCTCAAACATGATTCTCCTGTGGCTTTTTGTTTTCTTTTTAACTTGAAGATATTTCCAACAACAGAAGAATTAAAGCATACAAAATTTTTTAAGTATTATCCAGAGTATAAGGTACTTTTATATGCACTTAAATGAAAAGTATTGTTTTACATGGTATTAAATTATAAGCACTCCCTGGCAAGCGCAAGGGTCTGAATTCAATTCCTGGTTCTACCAAAAAATAAATAAATAAAAATAAATTATAAGCACTAAGAATTTTTTTATATTTAAATAATTTTATTGAGAAAAAAGTAGCAATGAGATAGTTTCAAAATGGTTAATAGTACAGTTACAATAATTAATACATTGCATATTGTTGTCTTTGTAGTAGTGTTTCCTAGTACAAGATGCAGATATAATATCTTGTCTAAACCCTATTAGTTCAAAAGAATTATGCTATGCAAATAATAATTACTAAAGAATCACAAACATTGTATTAACAAAAACTTCTAATTTAAACAAAATCTACCTCTTTAAAACTGATTATTGTAGGTATGACTTTGAGCCAAGGTCCCAAGAACAAATTATTATTTGTCCTTTGAGCTTCTTGCCATATCAATTTTTTTCTACAGAAAATAAAAATATAACCTCAATTTCATGGTATCAAATTCTTTCTAAAACACCCTCAAAGAAACAGCTAGCGCTCAAAAAAGTACATTTGTAATATATCTAGATTTCTACATTGAAGACAAAGATAAATTTTTATCACTCACATATTGAATATACTTTATATTGGGGCAGGTGATTAATTAGTCTTCTAAATGAGTTAAACAATGTTTTTAGCTATTCATGCCAAAAAAAAACAGACATCCTAAAAATAAATAATATGGAATGTTGGCTTTGCGTTAAGATGAAAAAAATGAAAAGAAAAATTATTTCTATTTATCACTGATTTAAACAATGAAAAAAGAACTGCCCATGCATACAAAGTTAGAAGAATAACCACATACAGGTTAGAAGAATAACCACATACAGGTTATAAGCATCCTCTTTATATACACTAACATAAAGCATAATGTTAAACACTGAACAGTGTTTATTTATAAAACAAATAGAGGGAAACCTTATTTCGTACTATTATGTTTTATTCTATTCATTTAGTCAAAACTCTTGTTAGCTGTGGCCCTGCAAGTGTTGGAGGACATAGCTCATCAAGTACACTTAGCTGGCACCGCAGACACTTCAGAGATATCCTACCTCTGCCACCTGCGGTGTTACTGGTATTGGGACAATCGGCTTCCCAAACAAGGTTAAAAACATTAACAGAATTGGAACCTGGTTTTTACTTTACAGAGTGTGCTAGCTATTTATTTGATGCTTATTCTGAAAACCTAAAACATATTCATAGGTTGCATGAAAGAGTAATTTCATTTATAAATTATGATTTTAAATTCAGACCTCTCTTTGTAAATAGACTCAAAGATGGACATAAAGACTCTTGATGCAGTGTGAACACGGTCAGATAGTGGTGGTTTCATTTTGCTGTTTTTCCGTGCTCTCTACCACATCCCCACCCTTCCTCTGCAAACAATAAAACTGCTACCATGCTAAAATCTTTTAGTGGAGACCAGAGAGGAGAATAACATTATGCCAACATTTTTCAGGCCTTTAGGTTATTTAAGGGAACAACACGCCTTTTTCTAGTAACAGTGAAATTTGCGAGTTAAATGACATCATGCAGGCTCAGAGTTCACCCAAAGGCCAACAGTGATAAACCTTCATCCAAGGACAAACTTCAATATATTTTTGGCTCTTATTAAAAACAGCATTCATATAACAGCCATACAATAAGAGAGGGCTCTTTACCAAACTCTGTTTCTGATCAGAAAGCACTCAGGGATGTAAAGACGAAATTCTACTGGGGAATCTAGTTTCCTACACAGAATCCAAAATTTGCCTTTTATAAAAACTAAAAGCAAATAATGCAAAAGCAAAATGATCAAAGCAGCTGCCAGTGAATTCATAAAAGAGGAAATATGGCAACCATCAAGTATATTCAAACATGAATATAGATTTATAAATTTAAATAAGTTATTATTTCATAAATATCTAAGTGACAAAAAATAAACTTTAGAGACACAAAAAGGAAAAGGCTTTCAAGTTAAAAAAAAACGACAACACACAAACACCCTATTAAATTCACACCCTGGCTATAAACACTGTAATTTAAATGTTAAGGAAGTCACTGAATTCCACACAGCATAGTTACGCATCGCTGACTTACTCTGGTTATTAGCAGCCATTCTTAATTCCAGTGCAACAACAACTAAAGTGTTACAATGCATAGGAGGGAACAAGCTTTACCTGCGTTACATATTAAACGGATCAATGATCTTCCTTGCACCCTGACCCTGTGGTACCGTAGATGTTCTCTAATTAATTATTAAAGTTTTCTAACAGTCAGTTATTGTATGTCTCTGGTTTCACATTCCTCTTATTCCACATTCCCAGAAGAACAGTCACAGGCAATAATTAGAAAAATGGCATATCTTCATTGTCTACGAGATAACAGATTTCCCTAAATAACCAACAACTCTGGGTACATCTTATCTCTCTTCTCTAGTCACCTTCACAGAATTCCCAAAGGATTACAGTATTCCCACTGGAGACCTAAACTGAGGAGCTTTCAGTTATTGCTCAAAAGTTCATTTGACACTTAAGATGTAGACAAGTCATACCTGGGGGTAACCTGGTATGGCTCACAATTTAGTCTTACTCTCAGCATGACTACACATAACTCATAAAACAAAGGAACAGAGTACAATGGATTTCTAATGCAACCGATAACTTCAATGAACAAAAAATTCAGAGTGTACCAATATACTTCCAAGGACTGAAGAGGCTATGATAATTCCTTCAAAACATGTGCAGTTAAGGTCATGGTAGGGTTTATTTTCCTAGAAAGATGTTACAATACCTACTTAACATGTACTTCTGCAACTCAATTACACAACTATAATATATACACATTAAATCAACAATCACATTAAATCAATAATGGTGGGCCAGCCATCTAGCTCAGCCGACTAAATGCCTGCTTAGGCAAACACAGGGGCTAGGGGTTTGGTACCCCACCTGCCATGCCACCCTCCCTCCCCACCCCCAGGGCGTGCTGAGATACAATTGAGACTGGGTGTGGTGGCACACACCTACAATCCCAGTTCTTGGGAAGCTGTAAACAGGCTGTGAGTCCAGATCACAGTGAGACCCTGAACACTCTGTAGACCCTTCCCTAAAAATTTTTTAAAAATTAAAAATTAAAAAAAATTAACAATGGTAAGAGATTTAGAAGTCAATTCATCTTAAACATTTTTTAAAGACAGTTCCTCTTAATTTCTTTTTAGTATCCTCTCATAGATAATAATTTTGTCTTATCAGAGTTTATATAACCTGCCCAGATATTTAAATCTAGACAACAATAAAATCCTTCTGATGAGAGCTCACCTGTGTAGACTGGCAGAATCCAATTCATTGGTAATACTAGTCACCTCCTGAGAAGGGATGAGTATGGCTAGGGGACAGTAGACTCACTGCCCCCTGAATACTCTTTGGCATCTTCACAGTTGTGTATATGGTATCATGTGTCTATACACAAAATTTATTTTAAATAAAGTTATAAAACAACATTATAGTTGATATGGGTAGTATGATCAGTTTAGCAAAGGTGGAGAAATGGCTATCAAGAGATGGCTGAAAGTGATGCATGGAAGAAAAGCTGACCTCACTGTATCACGGCCCACACTGTATTACCACTAAGTGATATTTTTAGGAAGAGAGAGCTACTGCTTCTACAACTCTCTTCATATATATTCATGTGTTACTTCTGTACTTACAGTAATATCAAATATAAGAGCAGCTTTATCTCAACTACTCAGTCACAGGAATGACTGCTTGCTGGAAGCTAGAAACATCCAAGCCTAAACTTTGTATAATATCCTGTACTGAAATCCTTCAACAGCAGCACTAGTATTCTCTTAGCCAGTTAACCAAACCTGCATGTTAAATGGTCCACTCTAAATTCAAAGAACACACTAAAATATAGTGTCCCCTACAAAAGACAAAGAAAAGCAACAGGCAGACATATAGAAACTTTCATGAACTGATGTTAGAAAGGAAAAGAATCAGTTCCTGGTCATTAACATAACCTAAGTTAGCAACATATATCATAATAAACCTTGACAAAACAAACAAATAAGTAAAACCTAATGGTGAAGTATTGCTTATAAATGTAAAGATCATTTTTTTTTTTTTTTTGCAAAAAGTTAAGGCAGCTTCTTCCATGCTTCACTTACATATCATATTTGCCACACAAGAAAAGTCCAGATCATTATAGAGCAGGAAAAGTTAGATTTTTCTCTTGCCTAAGGGAAAGAGGAAAAGTAGGCTTCCATGGCGAGATAAAAGTTTTAAGACTTAGAAGACACCAATGTTTTCAGCCTTTACATAGAAACATTTACATGGAGACTCTTCAATCACTAAGGACCCAAATGGCATTTAACAACAGAGAAAATTCACAGAACCAAGAGGCTGAGAATGAGATCACAACACCTCCCTTTTTTTTTTTTTTTTTTTTTTTTTTGGCAGAACTAGGGATTGAGCTCAGGTCCTTGCGCTTGCCAGGGAAGCACTTATTCCACTAAGCCATCTCCCCTGCCCCTAGAACACCTCCTAACAAGGTTTTCCTCTATCTTTCCAAAAGCAAAAGAACATTGTCCAAGATTTAACCTTTCTCAGTAAACAAAAAGGGTGATATAAATGATGGACCATTTTGCAGTGAAAAATAATTATATAATTTTATATACATACATATATATATATAAATATAAAATTTTCTAAAAACAGTTTCATGAAGGTTTGAGAAAACTATTTCATTCATATACACACACAAAAAATAATTAGGATAGATATACAGCTACTTTCTCTTAATTCAGTGAGAAGAAAGATTTGTACTAATAGTGTTTAGACAGGATATCATGTCTGCATCTTGTACTAAGAATAACTACTATGAAGACAACAATATGCAATGTGTTAATTATTGTAACTGTCCTACTAACCTGTTTTGAAACTGTCTCATTGCTATTTGTTCTCAATAAAATTAAGAAATAAAAAAAAGATTTAACGTTTCTCTTTCACTTTTCAATTACTGTAAAAGAATTACTGAAAAGAATTATCTCCACAAATGGTTTCCACTGCCTCATCTATGAATTAGGATATCTAACTATTATAATATTTATGCCTTTTTTAAAAAAAAATTATTATCAAAAGATTCATACTGAAGCAGGTGGCCTTCTTGTATACCCTGTCAGCCCACACACAGAAAAAAGGTTGTAAGAAAGTAGAAGAGAAAAAAAGGATAGCGTTTTAAGAATTATTAGGGCTAGATAACATAACTAATACCAGTCATGTAGTAACAATACAATTAGGGGTCAGGGAAATGGCTCAGTGGAATAAGCACTTTCCTGGCAAGCACAAGGGCCTGAGTTCAATTCCCGGTTCTGCAAAAAAAAATGTTTCCTTCATACAACAGTATTATGTACCATCCATAGTAACACCATTAATTCCATTTTTGTATGCTACTCAATTTGTATTCTCTGTAATACATTGAAATAATCCTTCTACCTTCTCGCTTTTCTGTCCTTCTTTTCTCTTCTTTCTCTTTCCCTTTTGCATTTTCTCACTCATTTATGTCTTCCTTCCTTCATGCCTTGTAAAAAATGTTTTTAAAAATTAACTGTTAATGATACAGATATATATTAATCATAAACTTCACAGTGTATGGAGTAAAGAGTAAAAGTAATTTTCATCCTTATTTAATGAAACAGTGTTTACAATAAGAACCTCATGAAATTATGCATTCTTTTGGAATTACAGATGTTTTAATGTTAAGAAATGTATTTTTTAGGGATAAGTTTCAGAGCCTTAAGCAAGAGTCAGAAGAAAGTAAAACCACTTGTACATGGTAGCCTTTCTGGACAATCTGGACACAAGAATAAACTCTCACTCCTTGTAAAATTACTAGGAGAGCAAAGACATTCAAAGCAAAAAGATCTAAAAGAAAATTTTAATTGGCATTGACAAGAACAACTAAGCAAAAATTTTTTACTACTTGTGTAAATGCACAGAAAAGTACAGGGTCATTCTGGGTGCACAGCCTATTCTATTACAATCTGAAGAGACATGATCTATTGTATATCCTTGCTTTTCCCTGTGGTAGGTTCACCACAAGACATCCTTGGTTGAGCAATTTGGTAGAATCTCTCATAAAGTACTTGGAATTGTAAGAGGAAGACAGATTATTCTTTCTTAACATTAAAACATCTGTAATTCCAGAAGAGTACATAATTTCATGAGTTCAATCCCTGATTCCACAAAAAATAAATAAATAAATAAAAGAATAGAACCAACAGTGGCCCCCAAACTTCCCTCTAAAATCTCACTTCAGGGACAGTGCTATAGCTCAGCGGCATGATGCCTGGTTGACAAATGCAAGGTCCAGAATTCAACTCCCAGTACAGGGAATTTTTGAAGGATTTTTCATAGTTTCTCTTTAGTAATTCCTGATTATAATACTATAGTGGAAATAATGAAACTGTGCTATTCTTTACAGAAAAAGTATGTTCCGTAACTTTTTAATTTACTTTTTAAAAAATGTATTTAGTATAAGGTCTCAGTACACAGATCTGACTCAGTGATCTTCCTGTTTTCACCCTCCCAAGAGCTGGGATTGCAGGCACGTGCCACCATACTCAGTTGAAGCATACATACATATATTTGACTCACACTAGTTATGTCATCTAATCTATCTATCTATCTATCTATCTATCTATCTATCTATCTATCTATCTACCTACCTACCTACCTATTATCTATCTAGATGATGGCCCTATTGTAGAATCCTAAAGGTATTTGAGAAATAATACAAATATACAAATACAAGAAAGAAAAATAACACATAAATGAGAACTGAGCAGAAGAGCTGAACTGCATAGTTTCACTAGATATCATATGGAGGATTTTAAAAAGTACTATGCAGGGGCTAGGGAGACAGCTCAGTGTAATAAGTGCTTCCCTGGCAAGTGCAAGAGCCTGAGTTCAACCCCTGGTCCCGCAAAAAAAAAAAAATTCAGAAAAGCTTCAAACCCAGTTTCTATATAGCAAAACAATTTTAAATTATTTAAAGGACAACAACTAAGAGCAGCTGTTCTATTAAGGGCAAAGAAGTATAGGTACACATATAACCAACACTGTTAAGAAGAAGAAATTTTGCTTTAGCAAAATCCATATTTATATGATTACACTTCCTATAGTTGAGAGTAGCTATAATTAATGGATTTTCCTCCTTCTCTTAATGCAGCCATTTGTCAATTCAAATACAGAATGCTCAATCAATTTTGATGTATTTAGTAAGCAATTTGTCAAACAGTCCTATAATCCAGTTAATATATTAATTCTTGTCATGGAGAGAGCACTAACAACAAAAGTATCGGGTTTTCCATAACTGGTGTAAGTCAAATATATGCACATAAGTTTCAATTCAGTGGTCACTACAGTGGAGATAACACCTTTGTGTCCCACACCTGAGAGCCTGCAGTACTTCATGTAACAAGAAAAACCTACTTTGCTGTAATAAAACATCTGGCTGTAATCAACAAGTTAGCTGCTAATTTACTGTAATAACCTATGTATATTAGAATTCCTGAGCATCATCCAATTTTCATAAAATAAGCATAATAGTATAGGTGACAATAAATACCAAAAAGTAAGCTTCAAAGGGAGAGAAAGCATTTATTAACCTGAGGTATACATTTTAAACTTTAAAAAGTACATTTTCTTTTGGGCAGTAGTGGGGATTGAACCCAAGAACTTCACACTGAGCTGCATTCCCACCCAGCCCTCTTTTGGGACAGTCCCACTGCACTGCGGAGTTGTTCACTCTGGGCTCAATCCTGCAGTTGAGGCCTTAGCCTCTCACAGTGCTGGGACTACAGGTGTGGGCCACGAACACCAGGCTAAAAAGTAATTTGTACAATAAATCCTACACTACACCAAAGAATTTTAATACCTTAATGTTTTGCAGCTTTTTTTAGTTTATGGAAAAAAGGTAAAGCTAAATTTCTTAACAAAATAATAGGAGAATAACAATAGCTAATACATTACATATTGTTATCTTTAAAGTAGTTGCTCAGGGTATGAGATATGGGCATAAAAATTTCTCCAACTGATATTAGCACAAACCTTCCTTTTTAATGAACTAAGAGACATTAATTTTCTACTTTAAAAATAACATGGAAGTTAAAATTTTAACTTATACTCTCTAAATTTTTTCCTTTGGCTTGGTTCTCTGCTTCTTTTTCCCCCCTCCCTCAACATACTTCTGGTAAATTATTGATTCCCATCAGTGTTAGCACACTGTCCATACTAGGGCCTCACGGTTAGTTACAAGTCATCAAGACCCCAACTTGTAGGCTGCCCTTTACTGACACTATGCAAAGCTCCCCATATAGCAGTTTTCTTACTATTTATATTTCAGCCATTAATCACTATCTGTCTTCATCTTTTCCCATGCCCACCTTCACACAAGGTGAACACAGAACCACATACAGAGCTTTTTTTTTGCAGAGTTCAAATTTATACCACAAATCTGGCCTCAAGACGTCAAAGGAAGAGTCAAATCCCTTTCCTAACTCTTCAGTGAAAAATCTGGTCACTAGAAGTTAGGACATTAACAGAGGCCCAGGAAACAGACTTCAACATGTCACAAATAACCTTGGAAGCTACCCTAAGCTACCCTATCTGACAAACACTTTCCAAAGAAGATGAGAGCTCTCCATTCACTATAATGTTTTTAAGATTTTCTACAATTTTCTATCAGGAAATCCAAAATCAGAGCTGGAAAGTAAGATTGAAAATCATTGTGGCAAATGTTGTTGAATTCGAAAAATGAGAAAGAATGAACAGAAATGGAGCACTGCATTCACTTTCCAGACATCAGTCTCCCATTGGCCCACTTATAAACCATGTGAGAGCATGGAAAAAATAATTTGCCAGACAGATTTGGCACAAGGCTGAGCATTTATTTAAAAACCTGCCATGTATACGCTCCTCCAGACTCCCAAACATCCCATTGTTTCATGTCTGCAGAGAAAGGTGCCCTATGTGTCGAGAAGAACACTGAATATTTTTCAATGACCTGGAGGGCAGAGGTCACTTATTATAAATGGATAATGAGACCTAATGCAGTGCTCTGAGTATGGACAAAGAAAGGGTCTATGCATAGCCCCTGGTGGATTGGTCATTCAGGCTTTTATTTCCTCTGCACACTTAATGGAGTCAAACAATTGACAGAAATTCTATAGAGAAGGCTGAAACTGAGAGAAACAACTGTATTCTAACTCAGATCGACAGATACAAATAGTGACCCTGAAATGGCGCCAGAATTCCTGTTACCACTAACATAACAGACAGTCGTAGTATTCTCCCTAAATTCCCATTTAGGCATTTATTAGCAATTAACCTTACTGATGGAAGTAGTGATACATTAGATCATAAGCCCCTGCCAATATCAACCCATTACATTACTGTAGGTAAGCAGACATGCCATTCTATTGCAGCTCCTTATTTTTGGAAATAAAGACAGACAGCCCTGTCCACTAGACCCTGTTCTTACTACCCAGTTACCACAATGTACACTCAGTAATAGAAGTATCTGTGTGTATGAACCCTATAGTCTGTTGGAATACAGCAATTAACATCAGAGCAATCAGCATCAGGTCACCAGAAACAGAGGAATTGATGATCTATAAACTTTTGACCAATAGATTGTTTTTTTAATCCATCAGAACCAATGTCTTACCCCAGTAAAATCTGCCAGTCTAGTGTAGTAAGTATTATTAGCAACAGTGGAAGAAAACTGTCTAGTCTCAACAGGAGCAGCAGGTAATAAAGCTCTCTGAAGCAATACGAAGATACTGGTATCATGTAAAATTTTTAATAGAAAGTAAGAGGAGGAAAAGGGAGGGAGGGGGAAAGAGGAGCAGCAGCCCTTTCTAGGTATTTCCCTTTTGTTTCATTTCAGTTTTAGGAACAATTATGACAGGAAGGAGCCATCAGAGACTCACTTAAGAATAAGGTACAGATCAGTGAGTTTTTATTTTTATTTTTGGTGGGTTTTTAACAGAAAGGATTTCTGTAGTTGAAACATCTTAATATCAAAAACGACCCCTCCAAGAAAGTACTTATGAAGCATTCTAAAGAATTGAATATTATACAAAGACATGTAAATAAAGTTAATATCACATGCAGAAAAGATAATCTAATCCAAAGTTTCAAATAAAAGTATTTAGAAAATATATAGGTTGTCATTACTACTCTCATTTATTTCACATCTTATCACAAAATTAAAAAATTCAGTTTCATAATGTTCTAAATTATCTAACACATGTAGCTAAAATCATACTCCATGTATCTCAAAATTGTAGTCAATTGCACTAAAAAAAGCTATGGAAAAACATATGTCAATTGACAAAAATAAGTGAAATAATAAAATGGAATTCAATTTCAAGTGGTTTCTTCACTAGCATGGAGAGTCAATCATGGATAGAGCAGTATGACACACCCTACAGCCAACAATGGACTATAAATACTCTAAATCTTACATTGCAAGTTTCCTCTACAAGAGAAAACATTTCTTTCTTCCCCTTCCACCTCTGCCCAATCTTGGGCAAATATTTATTATGGACAATGCAAGGAAACATTATTGAGTACCTCCACCATACTTGGTACATACCACAATAGCAATGCAAGCCAGGATGTTAGGTTAAATCTAATGTGACGTTTGAAAGAGAGCAGCTCAGAAGAAAATTGCTGCATATTTAATTGCTTTTCCATAGCACTGACAATGTCCATCAGAGAGAAGAGCAGTGTGTTTCTAAATGTGTGTATCATTTTTCATCAGGAGGAGGTACTGTCATTTGGTTCTAGCACTAAGCACTAAGCCCCTCACTGTTAAGACTGTAAAACAAGTGAAAAAATCATAGAATGGGGTAAAATATTCTAAAAATGATTCCCATCTATATTCAAACATGTAACCTACTGTTGGAATAAATATATTGGCATTTCCTAGTTTCATGCTCATGTTTAGTAAGCCAGCAGCACAACATTTAATGGGAAGTTAAGTTACGTAGAGTCAAATTTGAATCACTGCGGACTTCTGTTTTAGTACTTTCATATGTAGGAAAAATTCAACAACTACCTAATTTACTGTACTTACAGAATAAAATAAAAACACCAGTGACATTCAAGGACAAGTAAAGCAATAAAATTTTGAAAACGCAGTCAAATCAACAAGCAGCCCAGCAATGAAAAAAAGCAGCCCAAGCAACTTAGGCTGTGCAGCCCCTAGTCTGAGGCACTGAACCCAAGGCCTCTGCACTGAGGTACAGCCCCAAGCCCACTGGCTCATTTTGAGACAGGATCTTGCCAAGTCGCTAAGTCATGTAAAATGGGTTCAGCTTTAGGATCGTCCAGCCTTAGCCTCTGAGTGCTGGGATTATAGTTGCATATCCCCAAGCTTGGTTCTTAGCATGTTTTAACATAAAAATGCAATGACTCTTTAAAAGTAACAAAACTATTTCAAAAGCAGGTTCTAGTTACTTTTTAGAAAGAATAAATCTGCCTGTCCTCCCAGAACTTGGGAGCCTGGGGCAAGAGGATTGCTGCAAATTTGAGGCCAGCCTGGGCTACAAAGTGAGTTGAGGGCCACCCTGAACTGCACAGTGAAACCGTCTCAAAAAGACAAACAAAACAAAACAAAAAACTGAAAAATTCTACTTATGCTCCTGATACCACTCTCTGCAATCATTTCTTCTAAATTAATGGCTTTTACTTATCTGCTACATTCTAACATGCCATCCACATCTAACTTGTCAAAACATCTAAGAATCCACATTTAACACGTCAAAACATCTATATAATGAGGAAGGAAATGGAAGTTATTACAAAGGACCCAAGTAGAGCTTTTGTGTAAAGACAAAATATCTGACATTGAAATGGTGTGTGAGTGAAGCATTGAGAATTAGCATATTCAAAAATAAAGAATCAGGGCTGGGCATGGTGGTGCACATCTGTAAGCTCAGCACTTGGGACTTGGGAGGCAGAGGCAAGAAACTACCTCGAGGTCAGCATGGGCTAGCAAGACCCTGTCT
>PVKA01001423.1:0-29264 GCA_004027165.1 Ctenomys sociabilis | reverse complement strand
CACCACACCCCGTCTCCATCGCCATCTCAGCACGCCCCAGAGGCGGGGCCAGCACAGCATGCTGGGGATTGAACCCTAGTCCCTGCATCTGCCTAAGCAGGTACTTTAATCCATTGAGCTCTCTAGCTAGCCCACATTTTTGTAAAAATATATAATAAATAAAATTCCTTTAACAGAGAAGAAAATAAGATGCAAGAAAATGAACACTAATTCAGTGAACAAGGCAGTGAATATAACTAGAATCAAAAGATGGAAAGAGAGAGAAAAAATACTTGAAAATAGAACTTGATAAAAATTTGTCAAATTTGAAGAAAACATAAACCCCACAGATCCACAAATGCCACAAATCTCAACTGGAAGAAAATTATACTACTGATTTTTTTCCATATTGTCTCTACATTTCCAATTTCATCAATTTGCATTTTGATCTTAAGTATTTCTTTTCCTTATTCTGCTTTAATCTATTGTACTTTATCTTGTTTCCCAGAATCAAGGCTGAGGTCATGGACCTCAGACCCTTCTGAGATGGTCAGTTCTGGAAATAGGTGTAGAGTCCTATTGTCATGTCATCCCACAATTTCTTATTGCTTAACTTTTATTCAAAAATAAATGTAAAGGCATAAGAAGCTGTGAAACAGTACAGTGCCATTCTATATACCCATCATTGTTTCTAGGACTAGGAAACTGTACTGATATAATTCAAAACTTCACTGGATGTCAGCATATTTATATAGTGCTTTATAAACAAATCCATTTCATGTTTCATGTGAGGGCTGTATCCACTTTATCACATGTGTAAACCTGTATAACTTAAAAAAAAAAAAAAAAAAAAAAAAACCATCTGGGGCCTTGGCTCAGGGCCTGAGTTCAACCCCCAGTTCCACCTAAAAAAAAAAAAAAAAACCACCTATATAACCTGCACTACAGTCAAGATAGGAAATGGTTTCCTCCCTGCAAAGTTCTACCTTGAAAAGGCACATTCCACCCTCTCTTTCCCACCCAGTATCCAAGCCCCAGGTCACCACTAATCTGTTTCTGTAACTCTGTGATGGCATGTGGCACAATTTCCTTGACAGTCAGAGTGCTGCATGTGTGAACAGTTAAATCTACTGTTTAAAAGTGTAATATTCAACTTCACTCAATTCAAAATAATTTCTAAGCTCCCTTAGGATTTCTTCTGTGAACCCTAGATTCACATGGGATCCCACACCTAGTGATTATTTTGGAGAAAGTCCAAACTCTAACCCCCACTCCTAAACTAGCTAATGTAAGCAACTTAAAAAATACTACTATGGTTAAATCACCTTAAAGAAAAGGAAGAAAGACGGTATATTTTTCCTCTAAATAAAGTTTTCCCAAATTAACTCTTTAAGTTCTGCTTTTAATTTACAATTTGGAAGATTAAGAGTAAAGAAAAAATTATCTATCTTAGGTTCACATTCAAAATTGATTGATATTTATTAATTTGTTAAGCTTTGTTTTTGGCAGTGGACTATGGTAAAATGCGCTTATTAAAAAGGTAATTATAGTGTGTAACTTTTTTTTTTTTTTGGCGGAACTGGGGATTGAACTCAGGCCCTCGCACTTGCCAGGCAAGCACTTATTCTACTGAGCCATCTCCCCAGCCCCAAAACGATTAATCTTTTTATAAACTGTTCTACTCAAAATTTCATATCCAAGGAAAACTTGGACTATTGATTTTTGACTTTACCTCTATTGAGTTAAACAGCAAAATTAGATTAACATTCATGCATTGTGTTTTCATATGTAAACTACCGAATCAACTAGGAGCTGTATAAAAATTGTATCCACTATACTACTTATCTAATTAAAAGAACAATTTTGTACCATTCAACAGACAAGGATGTCATCTCTGCCTCTGTTGTGTTTTTTTGTTGTTGTTGTCCTTTTGAGACAAGGTTTCACTAATCAGTTCAATCTGGTCTTGAACTTACTTTGTCGCCCAGGCTGACCTCGAACTCACAGTGATCCTCCTACCTCAGCCTCCCAAGTGTCATCACCATCTTTGACTATTGTGATTTTCATATAGGCCCATCTTATTTAACAAACACCCATGAAAAAGTATCAACATTTCCCACATTTGGTCATTCTATTCAACTGTCATACAGAGGAATAGTTAGTTGCTATTGTTAAGAATACAGGATTTGAAGTTTTTACTGATTTCACTGTAAAGGTAGGTCAGAAGTCTTTGGTGTTTCGGTTACTTTTCTTTTTCTTACTCTGACCAGCCACCCTTTTGCTTCATATGCAGAACTCTGTTTATCAACTCATAGTATATTTATTATGATTATAGGACTGGAGTGGGAGTGGGGATTCCTTGTTAAACATCCTGTTCGCCGCCTACTGTCTCCTCCCTGAGACAAAGTCTCTTTCCTATTTCCATTTACATCATTCTTTGTGTACTATTATTATAATTTCCGGAGTTTGTAAAAATTGGCTTCACTTGATCCAACATCCAAATATAAGAATAGAAAATGCATGCAACATTTGTACAACCTGCATTACAGTTTTGGAACATAAAAGTAATTTAAAAAGATATCAAGGTTTTCAAGTTGGGAATTAATAGATGATTTTCTTCTTTTATATTCTATTTGTTTGTTTTTCTTTGTTTGGGGCAATGCTGGAGATTGAACCCAGTGGCTTCCACATGCTAAACAAGTCCTCTAACAGTGAGTGACATCACTAATCAAGTGATAATTTTATTTTATTTTTTTTTCCTAGGAATTTTTATTTTTATTTATTTTTTATTTTTTTAATTTTTGTTTTATTGAAGTACAAATATCAATGAGATAGTTTTAAGATACCTTGACAAGATGGATTTGATAAATTAATACACTGCAAACTGTTTTCTTAATGTTTTGGTATCACAGAAGGTACACCTTGTATGATATCAAGTGATAATTTTAAATGGGATGGAAGAAGAGGAAGAGAAGGAGGAGGAGGAGGAAAGACAGACAGACAGACAGACAGGGTATCTGGTCTGGTCTAGGATACACCTTTTTTAAGCAAGTAGAATACCTTTCCAAAAGAATAATTTTAATGAAGGGAGAAGGCAAGAAAGCTAGACAATAATGAAGTCCTCTGACTGATGTTAGATCTTGCTGATCAGCAGGTAACGTAGTACTTTAACCAATCCCATGCAGGCAATAGTCATCTGACCCAAATGTCCACATCTGCATTACTTAACAGCTCAGTTATATAATGCACTGGCATATCTAGGGCTCTTAACTGAATTCTTTCTCTTAAATAAAGCTCCCTTCTCATTCTGGGATCACCCACCTCTGCTCTCTTCCTCTGACCCTCATGCTGCACTGCTGCCCAGGAGTTAGTTAAAATAAATTCTGTAGCTCAGTAGTGTGGTGCCTAGCATGTGGAGGACCCTCACCATGGCTCCTGGTGCCTACACCTCCAAATTACCTAATTAGTTAAACCAAAGAAAATCTGATTCCAGTGGTGAAAATATCTGACGGCTTGGTACTACTGACATTAGCAGACCTTCAGCTAGGTACCTAGGGATTTCTGTTAGTAGACGAAGGCCACTTAAAATCAAGTAATATGAACCACTTTAATCACTAGAATAAATATTAAGGCACAGGCATTTTTGGGCAATGTACCTTTTTAAATAGTTTGAACTTGCTGTTTTTCTACTAAACAGACAGAAAAGGTACCAAAACAACAATAGAAAGTATAAACTGAGTCAGCTATACCTAATTCAACCATTAGTCATTTTTGCCACTTCTGAAAGATAATATACTCATGATTTTTTAATATCTTGCACTGTGTCATGGATTTCCCAGTTCATATAAGTTAACTATAAGCTTTAAAAACCTAGAAACTAAGAATTTCTATATACTTACATACCCCGTTTCTTGAATACATTTAAAAAGCACTGACATTTTACCACTTTATAAGACCTTTGTCAAGTCACAGCACTACCCCAATAGGCCCTACACATATTTACCAAAGGGCTGGCTCCCAAATTGCAAAGTGAATCGAATACCAAAGCAGTGCATTACTCACCTTAAATTTCAAGCGCCTGACACACAGTAGGCCCTTGATGAACATGTACTACAAGATGCGCTAGGCTAACCACTGTGTGAGACTGCCAACTATTTATTATCGCTGCAGAGTTTCATAACCATAGAACAAAGTCCATAATATTTTTCAGATTCTAGCATAATATGTAACACATTATAAAAATGAAATAAAATATCTCTAGTTCTATTTTAATTCATACTTTATAATATACTAGGCAACATAATAAGTTGAATATAAGAAAACTCTATTAAAAACATGTCAATGTTGATTTCTGGGAAGCTTCTTAAAAACATGCAGTACTGAAAAGCCATCAAGTTAAATTAAGATTCAGTCCATTCTAAAAAATTGAATTATAATTGTAAAGAATTTTTAATTCTATGAACACAAACTGGATAATAAACATTAAGTTGTATTTTCATGCCCCCATGAAAAAAAGGGTTGGGGGGAGCTAAGTACCTATCTTGATGAACCCCATTCAGTCTCTATAAATGTTGGGGTTCAGACAAAAGAGTAGTTCAGGGGCAGATCACTTGCTAGCATGCTTGAGGCCCTGGGGTTCAAAGCTCCACGTGGGGGGAGCAGGGGATATATATGTAATAGAATTGAAATCATTAATTCTTTTTTTTTTTTTTTTGGCGGAACCAGGAATTGAACTCAGGCCCTTGCACTTGCTGGGGAAGTGCTTATTCCACTGAGCCATCTCCCTGGCCCCATTAATTCATTATTGCAAGTAAAATTCTACAAAAGAAAAATCTGCTGGCAGCTTTCACAGTCAAAAAAAAAAAGCTTTTTTTTTTTTGCCTCTGAGAGATTCAAAGCTTTGTGAAATGGTTTAGTACATTCCAGCATTCTGCACTGTGAGGTTCTTTTGGAGCACATCAAACATTTTCCATCAACTTGTTGTCACCAGAGACATACTTTATAAGCCCAAAGGTACAGATTATAGCTTTATTAAGTATCTTCACTTGTCTCAGTCAGGTTAGCCAAGGACCGTGGCCTGCAAACCAATGGTGATATGCAAATATGCTTTAAAAGTCCACACTTGATGGCAAAATCTAAAAAGCCCAAATAGAAGAAAAACCAATTGAAACAACTTACCACCAGCAAGCAGGAATTGATAATACTGAACTGCATCTGCAGCGAGGAGAAGGGGGTGGTTTGCATTAAATGGTGGTTGCAATTCATTCCATTGAGGCGTTCTATGAAATCAGCAGAAGAATGTTAATATTTAAAATTTAATAGATGTGATGTAAATCACAACTGTCAGCACTTATAGACACAGATAAAAACTCACACTATTTTTCTGCTCATTAAAATGAACTTGCAATCATTAAAATGAATGTGCTGAAACACAAAGTAATCTATTTTTAAAAACAATAAAAAGTGGCTATGTGTCATGCAATGAACACACATGGAGCCAATATTACCTTAATAGCAAAAGTCTCCTATTAGGTAGATAAGATGTTGAAATGATGGAATAGAAAATACAGAATTGAAAAGTCACAGCTATGAAGTTCTATTTATGTAATTTTTAAACCAGTGTTAGGCTTCTCCACTCAAAGAATATGTGTATATTTTAAAAAGAAATGAGGCAAGTAAAAATGGTAAAAATAAGGCACAGCTGTGTAAATGGATGATAAAGTATATATCTAATTAGCATTTGATTTCCAAAATAAGCCACCATTTCAACAATGATACTGCAGTAATTTTAATTAGATCTGCCCAGTTCTATCTAAGCTTGATAAATCAAATATTGATCAGATAGGTCCAGCACAGTAAAGTAGTAGTAAAGAATGCTGGAGCCTCCAAAAATCAATACAAGAATATTTTAAAATGTCAAAAGGAGAGGGATCATTTTCATATCCATTTTTGTCTGTTCCCTTCTATACACGTCAGAAGCAATTTTTTGTCTCCTGGACAATGCACTATATCGAGCAGTTTTTATTCCAGGTTTCATTTCTCCCTCTCTGTGATATGTTACAAAGATTCTAATCATTATGCACTTTGAGATGGCCTTTGATTCTTACTAAACATTTCTACAGTGCTTAACCATTGTCTTGGAGAGTCACTTTAAAGGAAACCTTCAAATATATTCATATTAATTTCTATTCCCCGTAATGGATATTTCAATGTGACTCTCCATATTCAGTGAGCATGAGACTCAAATGAGGAAAAGCACAAGTCCAAGAAAAGATAACACAGACATGCAAAGTGACAGTGGAATTCTGGAGGAATTCTGTAATATGTATGTTTAAGACAAAGATACTTGAATGCAAAAAGTTTGTATGCCAAAGTTGATAGCAACTTTATTAATGATTATTAAAAAATGGAAATGCTCACCAATTAATCAAAGGGTAAACAAAATGTGGTATATCCATATAAAGGAGTATCACATGGTTATGAAAAGTAACTCACGACAACCCCACAAATGGGCCTTCTGAAAACATGCTAAGTGAAAGAAGCCAGATACAACAGGTAGCATAGTAGATAATTCTGTTATTATGTAATTACTAGAGCAGGTAAATCTAGAGGCAGAATGTACACTGATGGATCACTACAGCTGAAGGGTGAAGGGAAGCTGAAGGAACAGCTGGAGAGTGACTGGTACTGGATTTCATTTGGTGATGGCCACTGCAGGCACAGTGGGTGCACTACTATGAAAAGTCACAGTGGTTGAGTTTCATTGCATGTACGTTATATGCCAAGAAATGATAAAAGTATTAACTATATTGTCTTGTTAGATGAAAGAAGACAGGCAAAAAAGAGTATGTATGATTCCATTTGTACATAAGTCTATGACAAAGATTGTCAAAAGGGCTGGGGAGATAGCTCAGAGCTCTAAGTGCCTGCTTGGCAAGCCCAAGGACTAGGGTTCAATCTCTGGTACTACATGCTATGCTCGCCCCAGAACCTTGGGTGCACCATGCTGGCCACTGAAACTGGGTAGGCTGGTACACACCTGTAAGCCCAGCGCTGAGGAGGCTGGAAACAGAAGGATCACTATGAGTCCAAGCTACATAGAGAGACCCTATACCAAATAAATAAATACATAAAAGATTTTTTAAAAATTAAATACAGAAAGGGGCAGAAGAAGAAATTATAATGGTTGCAAACACACATTTAAGTGTGATGAAGGTATTAACCACATTAATAACTTCAGAGCTATAAGCTATTGGCAAAACTATTAGATGGGACATTTTAAATCATTCAGACCTCAAAAAAGCTATTTTTAAAAGAAAGAGAAAACTAAAGCAGGCCCTACCTAACGAGCGTCCAGCTGGCTCGAGGGGATGTCACCATTTCCAGTGGGGTGTCATCACTGATCTTGGGGGCAGTGCTGAGGGGTCGGGGCTCCATCATGTGCTCCACCAAGGTGCCATAGCAACTGATAATGTAGAGAGATTCAACGACAACCTGTTTGGACTGATCTACAAACAGAGAAAAAGATCTGGGTACATGGTGGTGGCATAGAAAACAACACAACAAGGTATTTTCTTTCTTATTTTTGTTTTTATTTTCTTTACAAATTATTGACTTTGTCATTCTGCTCCTCAGGCTGCTGAGAGGAAATGAAAAGATGGGTACTTTGTCAGATTGTACCTAATCTGAAGGCTGCTTCTTATTAAGTAGATACCAATGAATGTGAAAACTTCTGTGTTATCATAGTACTTTCTATTAATAAGCAACTATTTCAAGAATAATATAATCTAAATTCTAATGTGGTTGACAATATTTTGCACTATTTTTCATTCATCTACCATGTGTCCCACTTATGGAAAATCAATGATATCAGAGGGAACAAGAAAAGTCCAACTGAAAAGGAGCAATCTGTACCCTAGATGAACAGAATGAACTGCACGAGAGGCAATCTATACCCGTACACCAGTCTAACTCCTCAGCTGATTTTTCCCAGAAAACATAAAGCCTCAATTATAGGATCAAAACGAACAAAAGTAATGCTGTGTCAATACAGGCTCATCATTTGAAACAAGTCTACCACACTAACAGGGATGTAACTAATGAATGAAGCAGTACATATGCTGGTATAGGAGGTAGATGGGGCTTCACTATACATTTGTCTCAGTTTTACTGTGCACCTGAAAGTGCTAAAAGACATTAAATGTTTAAATAACATACGTACACATGTATCCTCCTCACTCACTGTCTGCTTTTCTCTCAACTGGATCACTGGCTCCCATAGTAAGTGAAGGTTAGCTATACTTTGAGAAGTCAGGTGGTAAATATGGATCTAATCAAATGACTTTATAAGAAATACACATGTTCTCACTGGCAAAACAGGTTTAGTGTTCAATCTCAGGTTTTACAGTAAACCAAGGGGCACTTAAAAAAAAAAATCACTCATGAATTCTGGGTGGGTTGTCTTATCTCTGTGTCAGGAGAATCAATTACAGCTGATTTGAGAAAATGGCTAATGACCAGCGAGTGGAACATAAAGGAGTAGCAAGTTAAAAGGGTAATTAGAACAGATGAGAGAAGCATTTGAAACTGAGCTTCACAGAAGGTTTTAACTAGGAACAAAAGTCCTTTCGATAGCATCATTAAACCTAAGGAGGTAACAAAAAAACAAAGATGGGATAAGAAAATGGAAGGCTGGCATACTTTATAGTATTCTATCCCACTTAGGTAAGGAACCTGTTGTTCCTGAGATCTTATTACTAGAGAAAGGGTCACTGAATGGCAGTAACAAGGGAAAGAGCTGATGGCTGGCAGTATTAAGCGCAAAGGAGAGCCATTTTGCCAAGAACAATACAGGCTGGGGAACTCACCAAAAGTACTCCCTGGTGGCCACTCAATCTGTGGCCTAATTTAATAACACTAACATAGTAATGAAAAATCCTAATGTTCAAAATTACATACTTGTCAATGAGTGTAGGCATTCTCTTCTATACAATGACAGTAAGGAATCATATGCCAAAACATGAATTATACAAACATTATAGGTATTGAATGTGACGATCAAACCAAGGAATAAAATTTAATACATTTATCAATTCTAAGGAGTACTACTAACAACAAAAGTTCACTTAATTCTCAGTGACAGGCTTCTCCATTACATTAAAAATAACATAGCACAGTTGTAACTTCTTTAAGATTTAACATGAGAAAACATGGCTTTAAACTAATTTCACCATCTATAGTACTCAAAGTTTTTAGCAAAGCGATTTGCACTTGCTCATCTCAAATTCTTCATCTCTACAGTGTGCATAAGGATTTTCCTCTCCATACACTGAGGGCAATGGTATGAAATTAGTTTGTAAAAATATCAAAGTTATGGACGTAATGATATGGAATTACTTAAGACTGAGATCACCTATCTACTGTCATCAACATAACAAAATAAGACCAAATCAGTCAATGGGGAATTTATTCTTTTTCCCCCCCAGTTGTTTCAGGTGGGATTTTTTTTTTTAAGAGAACAAAAAATTTAAAAGAAACATTAAAAATGATTCAAAATTTCAAAATAAGTTGACAGAAAAAGGAAATTGATATCAATGTGAGAGCATAATTCTTCATTAGGCTTGAGTAGTTGATATATGTTAATTGAATGGGAACTGAATGGCAGTTGAGCCCTTGAGCCTAGGACATCACTTGAGCAGTTGAGCCCTTGAGCCCAGACCTTTTTCTATTAATAAAAACTAAAAAGATGACTGGGTACAACATTTTCATTAAGAAGCAACATTATACATGGCAAGTTTGAGCTTCAAAAAAAATACATACCTTTTTCCCTTTTCAGACCTGCATTATTTGCAAACCAAGACCTGGATGTCCCAAATGTAGCAGCCACACAAAATTCTCCGCCTACTGATTTGCTGGGTGAAATTTGTGGAGGTGGTTTAACTTTGCTTAAAAAAAAATAAAAGGACAGTTAAAAATAATTACTGTGATGAAATGGCAGTCCTCCAGAGAATTATTTTCCTTTCAGTTCCACCTTGTGTTTAAACGCTTCAATAAGAACATGCATTTTGTTGTAATAGTAGTGGTGTGAAATTGTTTTCTGCGGCAAAAGTGACATTAGTTCAAGTTCCAACATCTGGACAAGAGAACTTCTATGAGACCAATAAAAACAAAATTCTTAGCTAGGTGCAGGGAGGTGCAGCTACTCAGGAGGCTGAGGAATGATAAGAAACATCACTTGAGCAGTTAAAGCCTTGAGCCCAGGACTTCAAGCCATCTTGGTGAACATAACAAGACCCCATCTCAAAACAAAACAAAACACAAACTTTTTGAAGTATTTATTGGTGAAATCTAAATTACTTTTTTTCAGGTACATAACATTTCCCTAAACATTTTTAAATGGAATAAAATTATCAGCATTAAATATCTAATAATAAGTTATCATTTCATTTTGAAACATAAGACATGGGAGTAACAATACAATGAATGGCAAAAGTATGTATGAAAATGAGATGATACTGAATGAAACTCTGAAAACACTCAGTACAATGCTAGATAGAGTTAGACAGAATAGCAGAGATCTAATGACCTGCTCAATGGTCTTATACCCATTCTTCTTGGATTGGTGAAAATAATGTATTTTTGTTTAGGGAAAGAGCCAAGGCAGATATCAAAACTGATAGCCTCTCTAACATAAATCTCTTATCTTCTTTCTAGGGCTGAGGACACATTAGAACTGTTGTTTCAAATGACTTTCATCAAAAAGGACTTGATTTCCTATTTATTTTCCACCAAAAATTCTTTATAACTTCAAATACTAATGTTTCATCTCCTTTCAAATCCTACTATTTCTGATTTCTTTACACTTTCACATTTTATTTTTATTTTGATTTGTTTTGTTTTTTGGAGACAAGAGTCTAGCTACATAGTTCAGGCTGGCCTTGAACTCACTGTATAGCCAGGGTGGCCTAGAACTTAGGACAATTTTCCTGATTCAGCCCCCAAAGTGCAGAGATTAGAGGCATGTACCATCGTACCTGACTCAGTTGTAGTAATTTTTTAATCAACTGTCCTAGTTAAATTACTTTCTGTAATTCAGAGACCAGAATAACAGGATTAGTGTGCACTGGAAAGGATTATAGCTTTGATGGGATAAAATGAATGTTTTGTCTCTGACGCTCAGGCTCTGCAAGATAATGTCCAATGTAAAACAACATTATTTTTAGGATGCAAGTGTGTGTATGTATTGCTTCAGGGATTGAACCCAGGGCCTCACATATATTAGTCAAGTACTTTTCTACTGAGCTACATCTCCAGTCATTTTTATCTCAATATAGGGTCTTCCTAAGCTGTGCTGGGCTCCAACTTGTAATACATGCAATGCTTCTGCCTAGCCTCCCAAGTAGATGGGTGTGCACGTGAGCACTATCACACTACAATCTCTATCTTCTTATGCTCACTTGGCTTTAATGCCTTTACCTTTCAATAGAATATGCTGGGGTGGAAAAAGGTCTCTAGAGTAGGGAAGAAATCTCAATTTGAGTCCTAATGCTGTCATTTATTTTGTACGTGATTTTTGGTTAACTTGTTTAACTTCTCAAAGCTCAGACTACTACTACATAAAATTCAAATAATAATGCCTCCTTTATAGGGTTATCTTTTTTTTTGGGGGGGGGGTACAACCAGGGATTGAACTCAGGCCCTTGTGCTTACCAGGGAAGTGCTTATTCCACTGAGCCATCTCCCTGGCCCCTTTAGGGTTATCTTAAAGCTTATATTTTCCTAAATTCTTATCCCTAGCTAGTAGTAATACTTAGTAACTTCTGAGATTTACAGGCATATAAATACTGACCAGGTCCCACCCCATGCTAAAGCAAACATCTGGAATTTAAAGCCCACCACCGTATGTTTCTAAACAAATCCTCCAGGAGATTCTTAGGTGTGCTCAAGTTTGAAAACAACTACATTAGAGAAAGCAAGTAAAGCTCCCCAGAAGGCAGTTTCCCTCTTCACTGTACTCAACAAACACCATTGCTCATTCACAAAACTGACAGCTTTCACTTAATTTTTTAAAAATCAGATTTTGCTTTGGTAATCTAGTTTCCCAATTCCTATGAAAATTCAAATAGACCCTCAGGTATCTTATTTCTGAAGGCTTCTGTCTTGACATCTTCTCTCTAGGGAGAATTAGAAGTCTGGATCAGATGCTACATCTTCCTGATCTTCCTCTTTGAACAAAATCCACAGCAATGCATGTTGCTATAGATGAAAAAACATCTTCTTTCCAGTACTGCCGTTTACTAAAACTTCACATCATTTCCCAGCAAATAACACTCAGGCCTGGAACAGCAACACAGTCACAGTTTGGCTTCCAGGGAGAACAGAATGAAGGCATAGCCTTTTATTTATTTTTTTTACTTTCTGTGAACAAATGAATGCAGCTCTTCTCACAGTTTCATCTGCTACACCTGTGCCAACCTAACTCCAGAAAAGAAGACCGCCTCTATGCCCCCCTCCACCAGACCCCCTTCACCTGGCACAGGGGTCACTGCAAACTGGGCAGACAAGTTCCAATAACTAGCATCTGTGGTACTACCAGTCATTTTTAACCCTTAGGGGTTTTCAGAGCCTGGGAGAAACAGGAAAGGAGAAATGATTCTTAAAGAATTTGGAAGGTGTTTGTACTTGTGTGACTAAGTGCTATTAGTAGAATTACTATCTGGGAACTGTGATACAACAACGTAGAAATGAACTTTGCAGCAACAAGTTCAAAGTTTGCAAATCACTAGATGTGATTTTTTTTTTTTTAATCAAGTGCTAAATAGTAAGTATGTCATTTCTTGAGAGAAAATAGTTCCCCTAAAGTATTCCTATAAAGATTTTAAAATAATTGGTACCTGGCTAGATGATCATCATGCAATCACACAGAACAAAGAATGCTAAGACCCAGGAAGTCTCAGGACACTCTGTATGCTTATTAGCTTGTACTCTAATAAGCCCAGGCCAAACGCCAAAACACGTTAAGTTTCTATAAGTTACACATAATTCAATTTTGAAACACAGAAGTAAAAAGGCATCAATACAGTGTCATTTTACACAAGCTCACTCTCCTACAGAGATTACATAAGAATTTTATGGTAAAACTATGCTTAATTTCTGTAAAGAATTGTCACTTTTATTCTTACATTTCATAATTTCTTCTTTTTTTTCTCTGAAAGAGCCTTAATCAATGTCCTCAGGAGAAAATCAGGTTTCATAAGAATCAAGAGTATACATCCCTCAAAATAACTTGCTATCCACCACATGTCATAGCTGCTGTGTAATAGGGGTTATAGCAATTTATTTCTGTCATCAATCTACATCTGAAATGATTTGGATATGTAGGCACAATAGAAATAAGAATGTATACACACATATATGACTTACAGAAGAATAAAAAATACAATGCTAATACTAAAATGTTTTCTAGATGATATACCCATATATGATGTTTGTTTATCCTGTTTTTAAAGAGTATCCAGGAATGTCTGGTTGAAGCAGAACAGCTTTGCTGTTAGTATATGTAACATACTATGTATGAACTTTTCCACAATGACACCAAATATTTCTAGTGCAAAACATCCTTTTTTTGATGGAATGGAAACACTGAAAAGTGACATACACTTGAATGAAACAGAAAGGGGGTATCCTTATAAATCATGTAAATGCACAGGCTAGTGAAGCAACTCCTACAGGAAAGCACTTTAATATTAACTTTTGCCTTGTTGCTCCCATCATTTCTCCTATGAACAAGGCTGCAACAAATTCTATTAGTGAACATAAACTTAGAATTCCTTTGGGTGTTTCAAAGCCCTCTCTTTTTATTTATTTAAAACTGATAATACAATTCTATAAAAGGAATTATTTTAATTTATACTGGTTCCAAGAGGTTTAACTGTTTGGATTCTATAGACTCATTCATTTTTTTTAAATGGTCACAGATGAGAACAAAACATACACATAGTTTTGATAGACTCTCTTGCTCTTTTACACCCTTTCATGTTTTACAAAAACCTCACACTCAATTTTCTTTATAAGTTTAGGTTCACTTTCAGAAAGAACATAAAAAGAAAAATGGACTGAATTTTACGTTCACCATACCAAGAAAAATAATGATGATCATAAAACAACATGTTTATTAAGTCAAATATAAAAATTCATATTGTTCGTCTGAAAACAAACAAAAAAAGGTGTTAATTTAAAAATCAGGAGTTAAACTGTCATTTTTTTCTGAGAAAAGGCTTCATACTCAAACAACAGAATGTGAATTACTGCCAACAGAAGTGTAGAGATATAAACATCCCTGAGATTTCAAAAATATTTATATAGGCTATTGAAGTTCCCTTCGTTCTCCCTTTGGCTTTTATTGCATCATGTTCTCCAGTCAGATCAACATACTGAATTTCTCTTGCCTGTTTCTTCTCCATATTCAACTGCAAATAGGAAAAATAAGAAGCCTGCTATCTCCTTAAAACATAGAGGACAGTGATCTCCCACTGGATAACTTAGCTACGTACCACACAATAGGACACACATGGTGCCTGTGTGCATGAAATGAGAAGCAGTAGTGCAGCCTGGTGCCTTGGTGGGAAGGACACAAGCAGGGAAGGAGCTAACATGGGATAGAAGCACCAATTCATTCCTTTTCAAAACAACTGGTGAATATACAACATTTCAGCTTAAATTCAACACACACTATTAACTAAACAATTACAGGATATAAAATGATTTTCAGTGAAATTATTTTCTTTATATTCTTTCCCTATGATTAAACATTCTAAAGGAATTTAGAAGTTTTCTCTCACTCCCAATTTTATTTCCTGAAATAAGGCCTTGGAGAGACAAATGGAAATATTTGATGCTATATAGTGACATATATTGATAATCTACATAAATGTACTCTATTTTTCACAAACTATTCTTAAAGTACCAACATAAGATTTACATAAAATTAATAAAAAAATGACCACCATAAAGATCTTACTTAAAAAACTGTAAAATGCTAAAGTAGTCTCCAGAAGATTTGTATGAACTATTTATATTATAATCAAGTACTCTTAGAGGGTGCTAATTAAAGCTTTAAATATAATTTGACATTACAAATTTTAACTTCTTTTTAAATTTAACCTTTAATAATATAACAACAATACATGAAAGATATTTTCATATAGACTATTTTCTATCTACCTGTCCTATGTATATATGTACTTCCAAAAGCAATTTACATAATACTACATACAATTGGTCATATTGAAATCAAAACTTTAAAATTCATACTGGTTTGTGTCTCTTAAATTTCTGCAATTAAATAAGTATGTTCACATGTAATTCTTTCATATTTCATGAAATCTTCAAAATCAAAGGATAACCTGGAGCAGTGGTGGCAAACATTTAGAGCCTTCAATGACAAACAGCTGGCACGGTACACATGCCGCAGGTTCACCACCACTGACCTATAGGACACATAATACTGGGAAAGTCTAGACTGACGACAATATCCAGGACAGCCCGCACAGCTTACTTTCTAACAAATTCTTCTGATATCAAAGAGAATATTTTAAAACTGTCTCATCTCTGGCTGCAGGAATTTATAGAACTAAACTCCATTAGTGAAGAATAAGGAATGAAGAGAAACTGTAACATACCAAAAGCAAACTCTTAACTAAATACAAATGCTACAATTGGAAACTTATTTAAAAAGTTTACATTTTAAGGAGAAATTATAAATTTCATTTGGATCCAAAATACATATATTAGCCTACAACTGAAGTGCCATAAATGTTTACTAAGCATAACTTTTTTTATTTCAGAACTGTAAATAAAAACATTCTCAAGTTGAAGAGAAAATTATCAAAAACTATTAAAACAAAGGAGCTCTTATAAACAACATGGAAGAAGTTGTCAAATTTATATTCGTTTTGCTGCCTTAATTTGAGGTTTCATTAAGATCTTAATGGAAAAAACATGCACCCCTGGAAATGTAAAGGAGGATCTTTTAGTCTAGTATAAGTGACTAAAAACGCATTTCTTGTGAGCTAACGATGGCATCAAACAAACCACAAAGCAGTCTTCTAAAAGACAGGCAATGATTTAAAAGTCTACTATATTTCATATATGCCTTTCTTTAATCTGGCTCTTTTAATCTTGTTTCAACCTCAAATCATTTCTGGTTGACAAGTGCTTTTGCTTAAATGTGAGGAGTACATAAGCTGTTGAGAGAATGGACCTCTCTCATTTAACATACAACATTTGTTACATCTTTACTTCTATGTGAAAACTTCAGTCTTTATTAACGGAGTAAAATTCTGTTCTTTGTACTTAAAATAAGGAATTTATCCTAAAACGGAATTTAATTCTAAGTTCAGGATACAAAGGAACTTTGTCATATGCTGAATGCAGCATTTAAAAGTCACTGCTCACTATAAGTCTGTAAGTAAAGTCCATGTATCTTACTTGTTTTTAGAAGAAATGTGTTTAACAAAAAGAGTAAAGAGAGACTTTCCAAAGATTTACACTCATGAGTGCACAGCAAATGTTAAGAACAGTTTCACGTTCTCTGGCCTCGTTATGACACTGCATTTCAAGGAGGACCATGTAGAGGTTATTTATATCACCTATTCTTATATGACAATGAAAATTAGGAGAATTTCTGCTGACATTTGAACACTGAAAAGAGGCTGGGCCAAGTAATAATCAATTAAAGTAACTATTTAAACTTCTTTTTTTGTCCACAGGAGAAAACAGAATGCTGCTAGTGTGAGATGACACAAACAATTCCTAGTCACTGTTATGAGAATTATGCATCTATGTGCAGAAGTCTCTTAAGGTTCCTAATTTAGTAAAACTCATATACCTTACATTTCTCAAAAATTATTTTTGGCTTATATGGTCCTAAAAGCAAACAACACATTCTAATTTAAAGAAGCGTGTTTTCAAACATGGGATTCACTTCTTAAGCTGGGTGAGAGGCACTGCTGGTAGCAGCTATCCCTGAACGAGCAGTTTCTCAGTGTAGGCAGTGTTTTTATACTTTAAAAAGTGTGTGTATATCAATTCATTTTAATCCTCACAATGAACCAACAAGTAGATGTTACTACTAATTTCATTTAATGAATAAGAAAAGCAAGAAACAAAACATTTTTTTACAATTATCCAAGATTATATAACTTTGGGATTTAAGATACAAGTAGTCTGATTCTGGAGCCCTGACTCCTAACCATTAAAACATCTTATATCAAGTTATGAATGGATTAGAATCCACTATTTTTATGTGTGTATGGTATCAGGGATCAAACTCAGTACCTTGCACTTGCCAGGCAGGCACTTATGCTGCTGAACTACTTCCCCGACTATAATTCATATTTTAAATGAAAATATGAAACATATTCCATTTATTTCCTTTGGGGGGGCAGGGGTACTGGGAATCAAACTCAGGACCTCATGCTTGGGGCTATATCCCCAGCCCCTCAACTTCTTTTCTATGGTCATCATGCCTAAGACTCACAATGCTACATTCTATGTATTCCTATAAAAGAATTTACTAAAACAGAATTATGGTGAATAGGGGCACAATAATAATTGCTTGAGTTTTTATATGAAGCACAGAATATATGTCTTCATCACATAGTTCCTTAAGTAACTAAACTGCTCAAAACAGAACTCAGTATTGTCCCTTTAGCACCAAATAAAATGCAGTAAAACTTTATAGGGTATTTTTCTTATATATTAAGTATACTTGTATTTCAAAATAAATTAACTCCTCTACATTAAGCATGATATGTAAGGAATTTCTATTGCTATAATAGTCAAAGTTCTAAACACAGTTGTCAATCTTCTCTTAATCAAAAGAATTATGAGAGAATTATTCTTCTATTTTCCTTTTCTAAAACACATTATTTTGGTTCTTAAAATTTTTTCAAGGAATGAAGTCAAACCAAGAAAGCTACTTTTTTTCAAAAGCTTAAATATCAACATTCATGTCTTTTCTATGATTACCCAATGACTTGGTGCATCTATATGTGATTAGGCCATGCAACTGGAAACAAAACTATAGAACAGAGTCACTTTTTGAGAGTATAGCAAATGAATTAGGCATGCGGGACTGAACAGGAACTCACCATGGAGCTTTTATGGAAAAACACCCCGCTCCAAAGAGATAAGGCCTTCATGGAAAAGGGGGGAAAATGCACAAAAAATTAGAGGAAAACTCATTTAACATTAATAAATACATGTATGTCACATACTGTTATCAGAGTACTTATAAAAACAACTGAAGCTAGTCTCACTTGTAGTTAATGATCATTTGTAAGTCAGTTAAATATACTGTGTGATGTAACCAATAAACAGAATGGTGTGTGATGTAAGGCCCTTAATTTTCACAGATTTAAGAATTTAAATTTGTGTTCTATTTCTCCCCCTTTTCTGGAACACCCCTGTAATGTTTCTAATTTAAAGAAAACTCACTGATTCAGTCTTTAAAAACAAAGGAAAATTTAAATGGAATAATCAAATGAAAAAGAGCACCCAGTATGTGACTGTGTGGCAAAAAATGCTGCAAACTAACTAAAGACAACTGCACAAAGGTTTTGATGCGGCTCGGTTTGCTGTTCACTGAGCGTGGTCTTGCAGCCATCCAGAATAGCACATACTTTTCAAGCTGCTTGCTTTGAGTAAGTCGAGCTATGTATTGTGGGCCAAAGGAGTACGCACTAAGTACATGTAGCAGGACTTTTCTCTATTGGTGGTCAATATCCAGGAAATTAGCATGTCTCTTACATGCGTAGTCTCCTCATACCTGGCCTGTACCAAGCTAGGCTCACTACAGTAAACCACAGCTATAACTGCATGTCTTAAATACAACTGGGAACTTCAATGGTACACATATTTTATACTCAAAATTTTATTCCCAGTATTTAAAACATGCTATGCACATTTGCACAAAAATAAGACTCGGTAACTTAATTATATTCAAAATGAAATTTTGCTATAACATCTGACATTTGGAAGACAATAAACGAAGCAGGAAAACACATTGGTAAAATTTCGGTTTTTCCTTCTTTAAAGTTCAAAATCAGAACATTCAAAAGAAAAATCCTGCTAGTTAGCATTAATTTCACCAGTAAATGGAGCACACTTGACTACAAATTAAAACTTGAACAGACTGTTTTAACTTTAACAACAATGTATACAATTCTCGGCCTGAAGTAACGAAAATACAAAGAAGTATACAAACATGTGAAAGACAACTAGAAGAAGGCAAGACAGAAGGGAAAGTGAGATACTGCAAAGAAAACTTTAAAGATAAAAGCAAAGCAAGCATAGCTCTCTCACAGCTAATGGGAAGAAACAATCGGTGGACCGAGGATGCGATCAATGGTACAGCACTTGCCTAGTATGTACAAGGCTCTGGGCTCAAGCTCTGGAACTATGCAGGTGCATGCAGACAGACAGACAGACTTACCCACTTACACACACACACACGCTCTTAAACAGAAATAACCAGAAATATGAAGTCATCATTTACATTTAAAACCACAGATTTAAAATTTGACTGTCACTCGCAGAAAAAATGAGTGACATTTCAAAGCTCAAGCTGGTATGTAAATGAATATACACAAGATTGAAACAATAATGTTTGTTATTAAATGAATAATGACCACCTTTTATATGTAATAAATTTGACTACATTCAATTTTCAATTCCAACGTCACATTTTTGTTACAGTGCAGATAAACACAGTGCCTGCCTGTATTTCCAAAAGGCTATGAGGCAGTGCCAAAGTTGTTGGCTGGAAGAACCAGTAACAGAATTGAATTGTATTCTGTTCTATTTCTCTAAAGAAAACAACATTGGTCAAAATCTGTCTGATTTTAAAGTTACTAATTATACTGAGAAAAGTGTTGCAAGAGCCCACCTTGCACTTAAAAAATACAGATTTAAATAACAAAGGCTATTTGAAGTGTCCAATCTCCCAATAGCATGGTGATCCCATGCAGAAATGATCAGAAAATGAACGTATTAAAGCCATTTCTAAATCCCCAGAAATACTCCAACCTGAAGAGGCTTCTGTTGACACACAGTAGTCAGTGCCTTTGATTTTTACTTCATTAAGCAAAACACTCGATATCACCAAATAGTATAAATGATTCTGACAGAAATGTACGAAGTTTGGAACACCCAGGTCTCCGTTGCTCTTTAGGTATAATGTAAATGCATAGGATAGTCTACTGTCCTATGTCTACTGATTATTTATCAGAATACAGCTCATTTACTGTCAAGAACTTGAAAATGTTAAGCCAGGCAGTAATGACATATGGCTGAAATCCCAGCTCTCTGGAAGCTAAGGCAGGATGAAAGTGTGTTCAGGCCAACCTAAACTATCTGGTACCATGTATAAAATGAAAGCATGTCATCCCAACAAATAACACCAAGAAAAAAATTCCTTTACAGGCAATAACAACATGGTACCAGTAAGGAGAGTTCTCCTGTCATTTCCTTGCCCCACAATGTGAAAATAAAATACAAATCTCCAAACACTGGAGTAAACAGGTCTGTGGTAAATAAGAGTATGGTCAATTTTAAACATAATCAGGGTCACAACTCACAATATAATTGATTTGTATTAGTTAAAAGTTACCCTACTTCAAAGAAGGATCCACTGGCTAACATAGTTCAAGAAAAAGGACAGGGCTGTCATGACAGGCTTTAGTGTGTAGACTTGGCATATAGCCAACCTATATCCACCCACTTCTTGCCTAACCCTACACATTGGACCTCTGCCATATACATGTGAAAGAAAATCTACCAACTCCAAAGAATTATAGTGACTGACGTTATTACTGACTTTGTAAAGTTAGTGTCAGCTGTTCCTTTGAAATAAGCTTATTTAATCTTTCCTCAGTAGCAAAAGAATGAAAATATGAAGTCACAAAGTACAAGCCCACGATCCAGCTGTCTTCACCTATGGTTTTCCTCTCCCCCTGCGAAAGTCCACAGCTGGACTTTTGTTCCTGAAATGGGATGAGGAGAACAGAAGAGGACTTCAGTCAGAGTGGATGTTGAATTAAAGATGATATTAATATAAGCTTGTGTTTTCCAATCACTATTAAATTTTAGCAAGCTTAACAAGCTTGACACATAAAATTTTTTCACTACATGATAATTATGTTCATTCTGAGCTAAATTTTAATTGAAAAACCTTAAAAAATATAGTCAAGAAATTTTAAAAAGCCAGTAATATTTATGAAAGAGTTATTTCTACTATGTAAGTCATTAAACTCTGTCGTGTTGAATACCACATAATGGCACAAAGATTTGGATTCAACTCATAGAAAGCACAGCAAATGTGAAGATTTTTTTAATGGGAAAAAGTAAGATCTGATCTCGTATGACCACTAAACCCTTATTTATACCTTGTCTCTTGTGATAAAAGGTTAACAATGATTCTATTAATATGTGGAATTCTATAAACACACCCGATAAGTCCCATTTTTTGGCTGATCCAATTCTGTGAGCAGGTACAATTATGAGGCTGACATCAGAATGAGCCCCCACAAATAATAACTGCAAAAGCTATGCAACATTACATGCAACATACTGAAGTGAAGCTATACTGCTTTCAAAATAAATTCTAGGAACTCTAAAAACTTCTATAGTATGTGTCCTCTCTTAAGTAGAAACTGAAGCAAACCACGTGCATATGAGCACGTTAACACTAATGTCTGACATTTTAATTTTCCATTAATTCAATTTTAATTGTTCCCTATCAGAGTGACCCAAGTGGGTTCTGAATCTACTGATCTGCAAGGCAGACTGAAGCTGAAACAGACAATTGTCTAGTTTGAGACCTACTTGACATGACAGTTTAAACTACACTTAAGATGCAAAAGACTTCCATTAGAAAATACTGGATAGTGTTTGAACTCTGCCACATGCAACAGAAAAGAGACTAGACTAGCATAAATAATGTCAAACTTCAAAAATGAAATCTGCTATATACCATATTAGAAGTCATTATGTCTTCTGACTTCTACTATGGTATATAGCAGATTTCATTTTTTAAATAATCCCTACACTCACAGTAAAATCGAATAAACTATGGTATGATTTAAGTGCTCTAACTTAGCACAAAACTTGGAAACTCAAACTATTATATCATAAATGTATATGTAAGTGTATAAATTCTAATGAAGATGCATTGTCCATTGTTTTATATCTGGAATCAAACCAATCTGCTCTCTCTGGTGGTTCTTTCTTCAACTCCTTCTCATTTAATTCTCAGAATTTTGTCTATAAGGATTAGGGCTCAGGCTTGTCATTTTAAAAAAACCAAAATGAACCTAACTGAGTAAAATAAGGAATGAACCTTCTTGAAGGCTACTATGTGCCAAGGTCATTTACCTACATAGCAAGATCTGACAACTGATTCGTTTTGTAAATATCAACTAGAAACATTCAAACAAAGGCTATTAGTTTCTTCCATCTCTAACCTTTTCTTTTTTAATTTAATTGGCACAGGGTCTCATTTTGCAGCTTAAACTCATAGTGATCCTCCTGTCTCAGCCTCCCCAGTGCTGCAATCACAGGCATGTGCCACCAGTTTTGGTAGTCGTATCAGTGCAGGGCCAGCACAGCATGTGGTACCAGGGACTGAACCCAGGTCCTTGTGCTTGCCAGCCAGGCAGGCATTTAGACCACTGAGCTATCTCCCCCATTTCTACAGAAAAAGCAAGTATCTGTGTTTTCTAAATGGAGGTTGTGTTCAGCACCAGCTCAGGGACGCTCAACAGTGAGTGAGGCTTAGAAATGAGGAAATGGAATCAAAGAACTGGTGAGGCCTCATACACACTAAGGCCAAAAGAAGACAGGTGGGTGGGTGGGTGGATGGATAGAAATATTATCAGACAGACAGACAATTTCAGATGAGGAAACACAATGAGCACAGGAGGCAGAATCCAGAGACAAAGCAAGGGCTTCTCATGCTTAACTTAATACTTCTCTACTATACTGTCTGTTCTATTCCTACAGAGTGGGCTTCAAGGTTCCTAACACCTACTCCTGATTGTTCATAAATAAATGAATAATCAAAATTGGAGAAACAGAAGAGCCACAAGGCCAGTCAACATTTTGGCCCTAGCCTTTCAAGGTCAGCGAAGCCTCAGGGCATAGGAGAACCTGTACTGTAACAACATGAAACTCAGTGTCCCCCAAATTTTCTGATCAAGGACATTATGGAACCACAGAGGAAAGAGATTGATGATCTATAGTGTTCCTGGGGAGAGTCACAGGGAGTGAAAACTTTCTCAGGCTCTCGTAGAGAGCAAATTGGTCAAGTGTTGGACGTGACTCATCCACATGGATGACACAGACAAAGGATCTACAGAGTAAGGTATAGGATTACAAGATAAACCCTAAGGGGACTTCACTGACCTCATCAGAAACAAAAGCTACATCTTTTGGTATATAGGTCTTGATCTATCTGGGGTCTTAACCATCCAGCAGCAAAGTATAAAAATGAAGTATATAATGTGGGGTCATAATAATAAGTTGAGCTGTAAATGGCTATAGTCTACAACTTCTTCAGATAACTCACTATTATTGTGGCATGCTGGATTGTGTTGGATTGTTTTGCTGAGTTCAGGCACCTAAATTGGTTTAATGACAATGGAGTCCTGATCTTTGACAGGTCCAGACCAAAAAAAAAAGGGGTATACAAAGGAAGAATCATGATGTGTGTATAAACAGTAGTTAGGATAAATATGCTGTGCTTCTGCATAATTCTATGAGAAGCAAGATTTGTACTAATAGTGGTTGGAGAAGATATTATGTTGGCTTCTATTACTGTGGACAAACACGAGGGAGATAACAAGGTAGAAAGTATTAATTATCGAATCTGTGATATAATTCAGCTATAAAAAACAAGATAAGTATATAGCTACACTCTCTTCATTCACTGATTAGAGACATCTGCTATAATAATGTCTGTAAGTATAATATCATGTATGCACCTTGTACGACATCAAAACATTACGAAAACATTTTGCAATGTATTAATTTATCGAATCTGTCCTGTTAATCTGTCTTGAAATTGTCTCATTGCTATTTGTTCTTCAATAAAAATAATAATAATAATAATATAAATAAATAAATAAATAAATAAATAAATAAATAAATAAATAAATAAATAAATGTATGGGCCGGCGGTATAGCTCAGCGGACTAAGCGCTTGCTTAGGTAAGCGCAGGGACCAGTGTTCGATCCTTGGTTCCCCAAGCAGCGCCGGCCCCGCCTTCGGGTGTGCTGAGCCGGTGATGCAATCCGGGCATGGTGGCGCGCGCCTGTAATCCCAGCACATGGGAGGCAAAAAGCAGGAAGATCACTATGAATGTGGGTTGCATGCATAGTGAGACCCTGCACCAAAAAAAAAAAAAAAAAGAAAGAAAGAAAAAAAGAAAAAAAAATAAATAAATGTAAAGCGGGAAGAATAGGGAGTGGGAAGCTTGAGTAAAGGAGGACCCATGGAAGAATAAATCATAGCATGCTTCCTTCCAAAATTAGTTAAAAGTAAGGAAGTAACTTTAATTCTCAATTTGTACATTTTAAGTTTCATTAAAACATTCAGGGTTGGGGAGATGGCTCAGTAGAAGAAGCACTTGCCTGGCAAGTGCAAGGGTCTAACTTCAATCCCCAGTTTTGCAAAAAAAAAAAAAAAAAAACACTAAAATTTCTTTCTGACATTTACTGCTGTCTTCTTGTGCCCACAAACTAATATGTCCAGTACATAACAGCAGAGTCCCTTGCAGCCACAAGGAAAGATAAAGTTGTATCATTTGTCGGAAGGTGAATGGGTCTTACAACTATGATCCTAAGGGAATGAATCTGATGTAAAGATTAAATATTAATAGTTTTATTGTACAAGAAATGCAAAATATAAATAACTTAAAAAAGAAGAGATGGTAGCAAACAGGAAGGCACACTTTGTGGAGCTAGGGAAGGAGACTTGGAGAAGCATGGTGAGGGCAGTGAGCAGGCAAGAGGTGATTACAAAGAATTATGATACAATATGTCTGTGTGCCAAGCCCACAAAACGAATGTACTGCAAACATAAACTTTTTTTTTAATGTACTTATTACAGGTCTACAGGGATGACACAGATTAGACTTACAATGATTCTCCTGTTTTCAGTCTCCCAAGCCCTAGGATTCCAGGTGCGCAACACCACACCCAGTCTAACATGTAGTATTTTTCTAAAAACTAATGTGCATATATTACTTTAGACCTAAAACAGCAAAATAAGTACTCTAAGGAAAATTTTTATTTTATATATTATTGTGTCAAAAGCATTTTTAAAAAACTTTATCCTCATTTGATTCATTAAGTCAAGCAAATATCTGTGAAATACTGCTTAAAACTCCCTACCACGGAAATATGAAGTCCAAAACAAGGAGTGATCTCCTTGTAAGTACTAAGTTTATCTTTAAATAGATAAGAAAAACTATTCTTAGTTTTGCGTGATAAAAACACAATAATGTAGGAAGCTGGGCTTTCCAAACCAACTGTTTCTGACAGATAATAGATTCTATTTGAATGGGTAATTGTTGAAGCCAAATAATTTCTAACACTTCCTTTACCTTCACCCATGTACATCATGAGACAGAAGCAGCAGCTGTTGCTCATTCAGGCCTTCTTTCCTCCAAGAGCTGCTTCAAGGGACTGAGCAAGAAGGTGCAAATACATCTGCCTTTTGCTGTTTGTAGTTGCACTGGCCTCGTGTATGTCTTGGAGTGAGACAGATGGTCCCTGACACTGCACAGGCTTACAGGGACATATATTTATAAAAATAAGAGGACAGATGTTAAATATGGTAAACACATATTTGTGCCCTGAAGGTTCAAGTTAAGGCATCTATCTCAATTTGGATATTTGAATACTGGATCCTAGGCAATTCTTAGAAATCTCTGCTACAGAAGTATAGCATGCTATACTTACGAAAAAGGAAGTGAAATTGTAAGATAAACTGAAAATTATATTCTGAAAACTCTTTGTGTAACTACGATAAGTCAAATATCAACTTGAAACACTTCACCAAGTGACATAAATGATGAAGTCTTATAATGAACAGTGAATAAAAATTATAATTACTATCATGAAATAATCATCAGTTACTATACTCTGTATTACTAGGAAAGGATAAAAAGAATAGGTGGGAAGGGAAAAAAGAACAGTACGCTGCATAACTTGTGAAACACTGAAGCTTTATAACACAGACTCATTATAGATAACAATACTTTTTTCTCATGGTTTATTTTTATTCCTTATCTTAAAGAGAATAAAAATTAGATAATACATCAGAAAGGATACAGAATTTTTTAAAAAACAAAATGATAGGAATTCAACAATGGCTGTTATATTGTACACTGTTGTCTCCAAAGTAGTTGCTCAGATTACCAGATATAAGCATATAACATTGGTGAAAAAAAAATGTAAGCATTAAGTGTTCCCTTTGAAAAACCAATAGAAATTTGTAGTATAATCACCCTTGCTATGCTGTGTATATACAAAATTTTTTTCTCTCTCCCTTCTTTTTTTCCCTTTCCTTCATTCCAACTGTTCTTTCCTTGTGAGCAGTTTTTTTTCTTTTACTGTATGTATTGTACTTTTCAGATTTTATTTCCTCTTTCATGTTCTCACACCAGCGAAACAATTTGATATTTACGCATGTAGGTCTGATTTATTTCATTAATGAATATAGTCTCTAGTTGCATCTAACAAAAGCCTTGAGTTTGTCTTTCTTTACAGCTGAGTAATTGTATAATGATACCAACACTGTATAATGATACCGCCTCTTTTTTTATCCATTCCTCAGCTGATGGCCATTCATGTTGTTTCCAAGATTGTACTGCTATAAAAATGGGTGCACACGTATCACTGTGGTATGAAAAATAAAAGTTTTTCTTAAAAAAAAATTTCTCTCTGTTTCTGTCTTTCTCTCTCTCCCACTCTCTGTTTCTCTCTCACCTCCACTCCAACAATTATTTTTTTACTTTAAAACCAAGTAATAATATCCATTTTAAGGTCTGGGGAGATAGCTCAACAGTTGAAGTGCCAGCCTGGCAAGTGCAAGGACCTAGGTTCAATCCCCAGTACTGCATGATGTGCCAGCCCTGGAACTGGGTGTGGTAGTGCCCACCTATAATCCCAGCTTTGGGTATGCTGAGATAGGAGGATCATTAAGAGTCCAAGCTGCATAGTGAGACCCTCTATCAAACAAAAAACTTTCCTAAAAAAAAATATTCATTTTAAGGGCAGGCCAAATAACTCAGTGGATTAAAGTGCCTGCTTAAGCAGATGCAGGCTGGGGGTTAGATCTCAAGCCTGCCACACCTGCCATGCCTGCCTTACCCCAGGAGCACACTAAGATGGTGACTGAGACTGCATGGTGGCATTCAGTGCCTATAATCCCTGTAATCCCAGCTTCTGGGAGGCTGAAAACAGGCAGATCACTAGTCTGATCTATGTAGTGAAACCCTGTAGACCCTGTACTAAAATTAAAAAAAAAAAAATTCATTTTAAGATCTCTTATGATAACTGTGGTTATGTAAGGGAATACTTGCCTTAAGATATTGTACATTGAAGGATGTAGGAAAAGGGGGATAATACGTTTGCATCATACAGGCATGTTAGTGTGTACACACAGTGAGGTAATCTGAATAATAAAGCAATTAAAGGGCCAGGAAGATGGCTCAATAGACTAAGCCCTTGCCTGGCAAGTGCAAGGGCCTGAGTCCAATCTCTAGTTCCACCAAATAAAAAGCAATTAAGTCAAAAATGCTAAGATGTTGGACATAAAAATTCCTTTTACTAGTCTTGTAATGTTTTTAAAGGCCTGAAATTATTTCAAAAATTTTTAAGCTAAGTAGGACAAGTATGAATTATTCTCTCTAAACACAAAAATACAGGACATGATGAAAGGAATTTTTAAAACTTAGTAGAAATAAAATAATCTGAAAACAGAGGTACAAAGCCTACCCAAAAATATGCTATAAATACTTTATACTAATTCTAATTTCAAAGCACTTAAATTCATAATATTTCATTCATGACTAATTATTAAATTATATATGAGGGAGCATAGTATATATTCTCCAACAATCTGAGAATTTCTAACAAGTTTTTAGAAAGCAAAGGACGTAGAATATATCTGACTTCACAAACTCTGGCAGCAAGGAAAGTAACAGATGACTGACACTTCTACCCACCTCAGCGCGGTGCAGTGAAGGGAGAGAGGGGAGCAAGATAGAAGGAAAAACTCTTCTCTTTCTTATAGAAAATTTAAATCTATTCAACAGTAAACGTATTCCCCAAGCCTGCCCACAGGTTTTAAGTTAAATTCTAACATTATACCATTTTATGACTAAAACTATAGTCATAATCTCAGAGCCATTTTGGGGTAAGTTATTAGAGAAAGATAGCTAATTCTTTGGATTACAAGACAGCAAAGCTCTTTTGTTTAAAATAGTAACAACAACAAATAAACATACATCAGAAACAAAATATGAGAATATACTTTCATGTCTCCAAGGAACGTCTAAGCTATCTGATTACAGACCCCTCACTGAGTGTAGAATTAAACAATGGAGATGCCTTCAGTTAGGCTCAAGAAAGACATGCACATATTCCTCATTATTTGTAGAACTGTGCAATGCTGAGGTGAATTGAGAAGATGTAATTATGCACTGACTGCCTTCAGCAAGTGAAAAAGGAGCTTCAAAATTTAGTCCCATTTATGTTTAATTCTACATCTAGAGAATGCGGTATCATAATACAAAACATAAGTTAACTATGAAAATAAGGATACCACTTTTTGACTATTCCTATCCTCTCTTAACTTACTTTAAAAGTCACAACTAAACAGAATAAACATCAAAAATTCAATTTAAAAGTATAAAGAGTTAAATTAGCAGCTACACAGGCTAAATGAACCTGTACCGAAGTTTCCTTTAGTTTTCCTTACTGTGTTACAAATCAGCTGTATTTCTGTGCACAGCAGTAAGATCACTTTCTATGCCAGTGTCATTACATCTAGTGTGAGGAGAGGCACCTTCTGCTCCAGTGCTGCTGGGCCTCGAAGGACTCACTCCTGTGAACATAGAGTCCTCACAGAAATGGGTTCTGCAAACACTTGAACATTAGTAAACCACTATTAAGAAATATCAATATAGCCAGGGAAATAGCTCAGCAAACAAGCGCTT
>PVKA01001422.1:61642-147587 GCA_004027165.1 Ctenomys sociabilis | reverse complement strand
AGGAGAAGGAAAGTTGTCAGGGAGGCAGCAGTTTGTGTGGGCAGAATTTACTGCTGAACTATAGCATCTTCTGTTTGGAGGAAGGCAGGAAAAGCAGAGGATTTTGCATCCTAAGTCTATCCTGTCTGTCTTGACTTGGCCATATTATTTTCTCGTATTGTTTTCTTCTTTTAAGATTCCAAGTATGGTGTCAGTCATCCTGATGTGAGCCACTGGCAGCCAGGTGGGCTAGCTGACCAATTCTTTAAGTCCTTAATCTATGTTTTACTTGAATTATTAGTCTCTTATATCTGATTGATTTTAGTTTCAGTGTTTATTTCACTCCCAACTCTTCCAATTACTTGGGGTTTTTTAATTGAATTTCTCTGAGAAAGTCTCCTCTTCTTCAGCCACAGTATTTCTGATATCTAATTCTTGACAATGTAGTACACTTTTCATATCTGTAGAAAGATTTATGAGTGTATTCAGTCAATTGTAGAAGAAAAATATTCTGGAAAATATACAAAAGAGGGGATTTGGTATTATTCCATGAGCAACAAAGTGTAACAACTATTTACATAGCCTTTACAGTGTACTGTGTATTAAAAATAAGTCTAGGAAGAGATGGTTTGAAATTTATGAAGGGAGATACATAGGTTATATACAAATCCATACATTTTATATGTGTATATGTGTGGTACTAGGGATCCAAATAACCTTTTTACTTTCTTTTTATGTAATTTTTTAATTTCTTTTTGTGTAATTTTTTAGTTTCTTTTTATCTAACTTCCCAATTTATTCCTTAATGCATGAAAGAGACTATCTTGAAATAACAACTAAAAATCTTTAATAAGATGTTTAAATGAATTATAGACCACATAGTTGTCTGATACCCAATAATATAATGAAACTAAACTTCCACCACCCTGAGCTGATCATATCACCCAAAAGACTACAGAGGATATAGACTACAATGCAGAAATCTGGGTAATTCTGTTGACATGGATCTTTCAGAAAGACAAAAATGGCTTAAAATTATTTCCTAACATGTCTTCTGAACCACGTTACTAGGATTCTCCTTTTAGATGATGGCCTTGCTTCTTTACAGTCCATATTATTATGGAATAGTTGCCTCTTTTCTGACAAGTCAAATGTTAAAGATTGCTTCAAATAAAGCTTTCTTTGCATGTGATTCAGCTGTTGCAGTGGTCAACTACAAGCAACAATTCAACAAATTTGTAATACCCTGAAGAAACTAATGCATGTACATCTTTGCTTTTTTTGTGTGATTCTACCCATACATACTAAATCTAGAATCAGTAACTACAAAGGACATCATAAGTGGTTGCATTTTTATTTCTTTGTATATGAAAATTTGTGCCCTTTAGCTCTATCTTCAGAACACAATTACTATTCTAATATCTATTACAATCTCTACTGCTTATGTGATAGAGTCATAAAAATAATTAATTTTTAGTATGAAAGAACTCATTATAAAATGCTGTGGTAATCTCAGATACTTCTAAAAGAGATCAGTGATTGACGGTATGAGTTTACAAAACTGTCAGCTTAGATGATTATGTACTCATACACTGAAAATATTAATTAAACCAGGTAAACAATTAAGAAAACAATTATTTAATTTTTGAAACAATAATTCATACTTTCTAAAGCATAAATTCCAAAAAATTAGTCATTGGTTTATTCCACTAGTAATAAACACAATGAGACTCTTTAATTCTATTACTGAATGAAGTACATTTAGAGAACTTGTATTTGTACAACAGTAGCAAATAATGTCCTTAACTTGGATACTTGTCACCTAGTCCCTTCTTGAGATCCCTCAATTAGCAGCCTACTCACAATCTATAACTCTTCTCTAATTCAAAAAGTTTAAATTCCCCTTAAGGAGCCCTATTTATTTCTGCAGCTGAGGTGGGTCAAAAGTCATTGGATGAGAATACTAAAAGTGAGGAACAAAAAGTATTTTTCTAGGGAACTGGTTTGTAGACACTGAATTTGAGTTTTAGACTTCCAAGGAGACAAGATTTGAAATAACCTCTGTCAGATAGAAATTCAAGAATGTTCTTCACAAAAGAGCAGTTCGCAGCAGTGATTTATTGGATGCACACGACCAAAGGACTAAAGGCCAGTCAGGTTTCATTAAAAAGGCTCTTTTTAATGATACCAGTTATACCCAAAATGAGATGCTTGTCTACTGAGGTGAAAATCTCCTCAAGAAACCCTCATCGTTGAGAACATGACTTCCAAAATCAATTCTTACCTCTACCATCCAAAACATAGCCCTTTAGCTCTATCTTCAAAATACAATTATTATTCTAACATCTATTACAATCTCTACTGCTTATCTTCTCTCTGAGTAGCTATCAGACTTAGTTGACTTGCTGAGGCCTTCTAGTAAATTTAGTGTCTTTACTCACTCCAAAATTTCCTTTTCACACAGCACCCAGAGTCATTCTTTGTAAAGCCAAGTAAATATATGTGGTCAGGGCTTCCATTTCACTGAAAATAAAAGCCAAGCACCCCTTTACCCAACCCATCAATTGTCTCCCTGCCTCACTGCCTTTGTACTTTCAGGTGTTCTCTAAATCTTTTCCTACATTCCCAGAACATGAGCTTCTCCAGTATACTTCAAACACAGCAAAGCATGATCCCAAATAGGGATTGTGTGCTACTTCTGCTGAAAGACTCTTCCTTTAGGAAAATTCAGAGCTAATTTCCTAATCTAATATGCACCTCTGCTAATGATTATGCTCTCATTTTTTTGGTAGCATCTACCACCTTCTGGCATATAACTGATGTACTGGATGTTTTCTCCATACCATCTTTCTCTTATGAATAAGATTATATATTACATTAGGCCAGTAGTTTTTGTTGGAGTGGATTTTAGAAGCCCTATAGTTTTTCTTCAAATATTAAAAAATCCTCTGTTATTTTTAGACCTGTTGGTTTCTAAATATTTTGCAAATCCTAATAGTTACTTGACATAGCTATTTATAATGACTGAAATCTAATTTAATAGAAAGATACAAATGCAGCCACTTTTTATTTCTTTATATATGTTTCTCCTTTTCTTCCTCACTAAAATTATCCATAATCTCACCAAAATATGACATTTTTTAATGGATTCTCATTTTTTTTGCTGACTGGCTAAGGGAATCAATTTTGTGGTCTAAGTTATGTGCCTAAACATATTTTTCTTCACTTATGAAATTTCCAAAGGTTTCAAAAATTTAACATTTATACCTCAAAAAAATCATTGATATTCTAACAACAAATTTCCTTTAGTAGACAAAATTCAATATAGAAGTATCCTTTATGTGTTCTGCAAACCAAGGAATGAAATTGTCATAAAGATGGGACAAAAATTCAATGTGCTCAGCTTTAGCAAACTAAGATTTGCAGGAGATGTCTCATTACCTGAGGTTAACAGTAAGCACACCATCTTTTTAAAACGTCATACAAATTTCATTAGAAGAGCTTTATGCGCAACCCAAGAGACTGGCCTGAGACAACAGAGCAGATTCCTATGGCCTCCTGGATCCCGCGCCAAGCCCTCCCAGTGAGTGGGAATTTGCACGGCTCACCAAGCTTCCCAGATCAGTGAGTGTGTGGTAAGTCTGAGGGAGACCCTTTGGCTTCTTCCTGAGTTCACCACCCGGATCACTGCCCCCAAGCCCTCCAAGCCAGTGACCGGCCTGAAACCTCCGGGCCCACTCACCAGCAACTCCCTGGATCCCGTGGCCTAAAGCCCATTGAGCAAGTGGGAATTTTCCCAACTCCCTGGGCATCAAAGTTTGTTGAATGTAGAGCTCCAGGCCTGTTGCACTGGACAGAAAATTCCCATTGATCCCCTGTCTCTTGCCCCCGCAGCCCCAGACCCAGGGCAGTTTGGCCTGGAGTGAGATCTCCAGGCCCCGTGTCACCAGAGGGACATTTCTCAGTGATTCCAGGTTCCACCCCATGGCCCGAGACCAAGAGCAGCTGTTCTGTGGTTGAGGGCCTGTGAGTGAGGGCTCCAGGCCCACCACACTGGAGGGATGTTTCCCAGCCATCTGTGGTTCCATCCAGTGGCTCTGGACCCAGCATAGGTTGGCTGACCCAGCAGAGTCTACCCGGTGAATAAGAGCATCCATTATCCTTTTGGGAACCCATCAGACCCACCAAAGCCCAGGCCCGCCCATGTAGAGAGTGACCTGCCTGAGACAGAAGAGACGACTTTGGCAACTTTCCGGACCCTCGCCCCAAAGCCAGCCAAGATAGTGGGAATTTTCACACCTTGCTCAGCATCCCGGTTTAGTTCGTGCTCACCTGATCAGGGAACCAACAGAGGGGAACCACAGGAGCTGCAGCAAAAAGGAGCTGAGCACAACAGCTTGATACAGGACAGGCATAACTGGATAATCTCAAACTTAATAGACTGGCACCCAAATCTCATTACACACAAAGGTTATAGTTGCATCAAAGACCTACACAAAAGGTCAAAGGTCAGTGGTATATAAAATGACAAGGACAAGGAGAAAAATGCAACCTCAGGCCTTGAGTCGACCAGAAAGTACAGAGAACACTAGCGCAGCTGAAATGAATGAATTAACAGATACAGCAGCAGAGGAACAACAGCAGAAAGGTATAGAGGAAATGAGACAAGAATTAATTTCTCAAATAAAAAAAGAAATATATGAATACATAGTATCTGAAATAAAGTATCAAATCCAGAAACATTGGGTGGAAAAAACAATGCTCACCCAGAACAAGTGCAGAGAGCACTATTCCAGCTGAAACATATGAATTAACAGCATCTGAAGCAAAGAAACAACAGCAGAAAAGTCATGAGGAACTCAAAGCAGAAATAATTTCTGAAATCAAAAAAGAATTCTTTGAAAAAAAAAAGAATTCTTTCAAATCATAGCATCTGAAATGCAGAGGAAACCCAACTTCGAAAAAACACTGCAGAAAAAAATTAATAGCTACCTCTAAAGAAGACATGGATAAAAAAAATTGAGGTGATCAGAAATATGATGGATTCCTTCAATGAGCAATACAGAAAAGAAATAGACAGCATGAAACAGAGTCAAAGAGACATAGAAGAACTAAAAATATTGATCATGAGTCTTCAAAACCATTTGAGTGAAAGTGAAGAGAGTTTTGGATCTTGAAGATGCCGGTGCAGCTAGTGAAAAGGTGAGAAAGGATCTACTAACAACAATGAGAAGGCAGGAAAAAATAATCCATCACCTTCAAGATGACGGGATGATGAACAATGTGAGATTAATTGGCATAAATGAGAATGGAGTCAATAAAAATGATATACAAAGAATATGGGCAGAAGTAATTGTAGAAAAATTCCCAAATATGAGGAAGCAATCCAACATTCAGATAACTGAAGAATACAGAACACCAAATAACTTCAACCCAAGTAAAAACACATCGAGACATATAATAGTCAATATCCCAGAAATTCAACACAAGATTAATATATTGAAACTTGCTAGAGAGAAGAAGCCAATCACATTCAAAGGAAAACTCATCAGAATTACAGCCAACTCCTCTACACAAACTATGAAGGCAAGGAGAGCATGGAGCAGAGTTCTTCAAGTCCTACATGAAAACAAATTCCAGCCCAGACTACTATACCCTGCAAAACTCTCTTTCAAGTTTGATGGAGAAGTGAAATACTTCCATGACAAACAACAACTATAGAATTTCACGATGACAAAGCCATCACTTCAGGGCTGCTGAAAGATTTTTCTACAGAGAGACCACAATGACCTGAACTCCATGAATGATAATGGAAGGAACCCACTAAACAGCACAGAAAATTAAACACCGGATACAAAGGAGTAAACAACACCAGGTAAATATCATGTAAAACATAAGTCAACACATTTCAATTATAACCATTAATATAAATGGATTCAGTTCACCAATTAAGAGAAATAGACTGGCACAGTCTACATGGATTAGGAAACAAAGTCCAACAATATACTGTATACAAGAAACACACTTAAGTAAAAAGACATTCATAGACTCAAAGTCAAAGGATAGAAACCAATACTACATGCCCTAGCACTTCAGAAAAAAGCAAGAGTAGCAATTCTGTTCTTAGACAGTCTCAACTTCAAAGCAAGAAGGATCAAATAACACAAAGAAGGCCACCATATTTTGGTTAGGGGAAAAATACAAGACGAAGAGGAAAAATGATAAATATCTATGCACCAAACACAGGAGCACCCAGCTATGTAAGACAGGTTTTAATGGACATGAAAAACCTAGTAACTAAGACCACAATCTTAACAGGAGATCTTAACACCCCCTTATCTCAGAAACATAAGATCAACCAGAAAAAAATTTAACAAGGAAGTAACAGAACTGAACCAGAGCTTGGAACAAACTGGCCTGGCAGACATAAACAGCATTCTACCTAACCAAACAAGAATACACTTTTCTTTTTCAGTTGCAAAAGGGTCATTTTCCAAAATAGACAACTTACTAATCCAGAAGTTATGCGTAAGTAAGTATATGCAAGAAAATAGAAATTATCCCATAGATATTATCTGACCACAGTGCAATAAAACTGGAAATAAATGACAAAAGAAACATGAAAAACCCACTAAATTCATGGAAATTAAACAACATCCTACTCAGAAATCAATGGGTCACAGAAGAAATTAAACAATAAATTGAACAATATCTAGAGTTCAATGAAAAGTCAAGCACAACTTAAAAAATTTATGGGATGTGATGAAAGCAGTTCTTAGAAGGAAAACCATAGCTATGAACTAACACACTAGAAAAACATAACAGGAACAAATTAACACCCTAATGTTGCACCTCCGACAAGTAGGAAAAGAAGAGCAAATGAAACCCAGAGCATAAAGAGGGGAAGAAATCAAAGATTAGAGCAGAAATTAATTCAATTGAGGTAAAGAAAACAGTTCAAAGAAATCACAAATCAAAACGTTGGTTCTTTGGAAGAGTAAATAAAGTTGATAAGCCTCTAGCCATCCTCATCAAAAAGAGGCAAGAAAAAATTCAAGTACATGCAATAAGGAATGAAAAGGGTGAAATCACCAAAAACCCAGTGAAAATTCAGAAGATTATCAAGAGTTAATTCAAGAATCTTTGCGCTCACAGAATAGAAGACACAGAAGAAATGGACAGGTTTCTTGAAAGGTACAAATTATCAAAACTGAACCAAGAAGATGTAACAACTCTCATTAAGCCAATTACATCCAGCTAAATACACAATGTAATAAAAAGCCTACTGACAAAGAAAAGTCCAGGTCCTGATGGATTCACAGCTGAATTCTACAAAAAAATTATGTAAGATATAATCCTTACACCACACAAAATCTTCAATAAAATTGAAAAGGAAGCAGTCCTCATAAAATCATTTTGGGAGCCAAGTATTATACTGATTCCAAAACCAGGGAAAGACACAACCAAAAAGGAGAACTACAGGCTAATCTCCCTCATGAAAATAGACGCAAAAATACTCAAGAAAATCCTAGCAAATAGAATACAGCAAATCATCAAGAATATCATACACCATGACCAGGTAGGATTCATACCAGGGATGCAAGGATGTTTCAATGTTCAAAAATCTATAAATGCAATACACTATTAATAGATGGAAATTGAAAAACCACATCATCATCTCCATTGACGCAGAGAAAGCTCTTCACAAAAACCAGCACTCATTCATATTCAAGGTCCTATAGAATATTGCAATAGATGGACTCTATCTTAACTTGGTAAAAGCCATTTATGACAATCCAATAGCTAATATAATTCTAAACTGGAAAAACTGAAAACTTTTACTCTTAAATCAGTACAAACAAGGATGTCCTATATCACTCCTCCTATTCAATATAGTTTTGGAATCATTAGCAACAGCCATTAGAAAAGAGGGATAAATAAAATGAATTAGAATAGGTAAAGAAGAAGTTAAATTATCACTCTTTGAAGATAACATGATACTTAACTTGGAAAATGCCAAAAACTCTACCAAGAAACTAATAGAACTGATACAGAAATTCAGTAGTATAGCAGGATGCAAAATCAATACTCAAAATCAATAGCATTCTTCTACACAGATAACAAGAACACTAAGGGAAACAATGGAAACAATACCCTTTAAAATAGCACCACAAAAAAAGAAATACCTTGGAATTCACTTAACCAAGGAAGTCAAAGAACTTTCACAGAAAATTACAACACCCTAAGAAAAGCGATTGTAGAGGATTTCAGAAAATGGAAAGATGTTCCATGCTCCTGGATAGGAAGAACCAACATCGTGAAGATGGCCATACTCCCAAAATTGCTGTACTGATTTATTGCAATCCCTATCAAACTGCCACCAACATACCTCCTAGACCTAGTGAAATCATTCCTACAATTTATTTGGAACCACAAATGACTTAGAATTGCAAAGGCAATCCTGGCCAACAAAGACAAGCAGGAGGCATCACAATTTCTGACTTGAAATTATACTAAAAAGCCACTGTGATAAAAATCAACATTGTACTGGCAACGATATAGACCTGAGGATCAATGGAATAGATTAGAAGGTGCAGAAGTACTACGAGTGCACTCATCCATCTGATCTTTGACAAGGGGCTCAAACATACTCACTGGAAGAAAGATAGCCTCTTTAACAAATGGTGCTGGAAAACATGGTTTTCTACATGCCGAAAACTAAAACTTGACCCAGCTCTATCACCATGCACTAAGTTAAAGTCAAAATGGATTAAAGATCTAAACATTAAAACAGAAACACTCAATCTCCTGGAAGAGAAAGCAGGAAGAACACTTGAAGACACAAGGGTAGATACAGATTTCATTAACAGACATATATTTGCACAGGAAACACCTGAAAGAATCAACAACTGGGATCAACTCTTGTTAAGGAGTTTCTGCACATCAAAATAAACTGTCAACAAAGTGAAAAGACAACCCACAAAGTTTGAAAAATTCCTAACTATAAGCAAGCAGAGAAAGGTCTGCTATCTAGACTATATAAAGAACTAAGATGTAACAGGGCCTTCAAATTTAAAGACCCAATTCAGAAATAGGCATCTAAGATGAATACACACTTCTTAGAGGATGAAATTAAAGAAGCGAATAAATATATGAAAAAATGCTCCATATTGCTAGCCATTCGTGAAATGCAAATAAAAACAATGCTGAGATATCATCTCACTCTAAAAGAATGGCTATCATAAGCAAATCAACCAACAACAAATGTTTGAGACATTGTGGGGAAAAGGGAACACTTCTGTACTGTGAATGTAGACTGGTACAAGCATTGTGGAAGTCAGTGTGGAGACTCCTCAAAAGAGTAGGACTGGAAATCTCATTCAAGCCAGCTATCCCCTAACGGAACTTTTCCCAGAAGAACTGAAAACATTTTATTATAGTGATATAATGTATATCATATGTATACCTATGTTTATAGTAGCACAATTTGTGATAACAAAATCTTGGAAACAACCAAGATGTCCATCACGTGAGGAATTGTTAAAAAAATTTGTGATATTTCTATATAATGGAGTATTACTCAGCTATTAAGAATGATAAGTTTGAAGCATTTATATTGAAGTGGATGGCCTCTGAACATATACTCATAAGTGGAATAAACCAGACACACATGTGTAAATGTTGTATAGTCTCCCTAGTATAAGAAGTGAAAATTAGAAATACAAATAGAAATGTACAAGAACTAAAAACAACTGAGTCAGATAGGGCAAAGTTAATGCCATATTCTGCAGGGTACTAATCACCTTTTCCTAAGTTCATAGATCAAAATTGGAGAAATAGAAGAGCCACAAGGCCAGCCAACATTTTGGCCAGAGCCTTTCAGGGTCAGTGAAGACTCAGGGCATAGGAGGACCTGCACTGTTACATTATGAAACTCAGTTGAGCCCCAAATTTTCTGAACAAGGAGATAATGGAGCCATAGAGGAAAGGGATCGAAGTTCTATAGTGTGCCTGGGGAGAGTCACATGGAAGAAGACTTTCTCTCAGGTTTTCACAGAGAACAAACTGGTCAAGCACTGGCCATGACTCATCTACATGGTTGACACAGACAGAGGATCTACAAAATAAGGTACAGGATTACAAGATAAACCCTGAGGGGACTTCACTGACTGCATCAGAAACAAAAACTTCATGTTTTGGTATATAGGTCTTGCTCTATCTAGGTCTTAACCATCCAGCAGAAACGTATAAAAATGAGGTATACAATGCAGGGCCATAATAGTAAGTTGAGCTGTAAATGGCTACGGTCAAAAACTTCTTCAGATAACTCACTATTGTTGTGGAATGCTGGACTGTGTTGGACTGTGTCATCAAGTGCAGGCACCTAAATTGGTTGAATGACAATGAAGTGCCCATCTATGACAGGTGTAAACAAAGGAAGGGGTATAGAAAGGAAGTATCATGATGTGTGTGTATGGGCAGTACAGTTGGGATTGATACACCATGCTTCTACATTATTCTATGAGAGGCAAGATTTGCACTAGTGGTGGTTGGACAGGATATTGTGTCGGCTTCTAGTACTATGGACAACCACTAGGAAAAAAAAAACAAGATTGAAAGTATTAATTATTGAATCTTTGATATAATTTAGGTAAAAAACTAAGATACATAAGCAGCTACACTCTCTTAATTTACTGATAAGAGACATCTGCTATAATAATGTTTGCAAGTATAATATCATGTATTCACCTTGTAGTATACCAAAACATTATGAAATCAGTTTGCAGTGTATTAATTTATCGAATCCGTCTTGTTAAGGTGTCTTAAAACTGTGTCATTGATATTTGTACTTCAATAAAATAAATAAATAAATAAAAGACAGAAAAAAGCAAGGAATATGAAAAAACAAAGAGCTTTTTGCTTCTCCATCTAGAAGGCAATTTTGTAGAAGCATAGTACCTCAATCTAAATCTGCCCACTAAGATTCTATATGTATCCATGCCTGTAGCCTATGTTTCTTTATTTCAGATTCATTTGAAAAATAACATATACTTCTGCTGACATATCATCCTTATGATTATTCTCAATATTTATTGATTTTACCTAATTTATTTCCTTTTTGTTAAAATTTAATTTTTCTTCACATATGATGAGACCAAATTCTCTACAGCATTCTGAAATGTACTGTTCTACCAGTTGTTCACTTTTCTGTAAATTTCTACAAAGAAAATTTCACAGTAGACTAGTCACAAAATCAGATTTATGTCCAGACAGCTGTTTCATTTTTCTATCCTATATGTAAACACTTAAAATTTTATCTTACTTAGCATTTCATTATTATAAACTTACACTTGAAAAAAATTATTTTTCAAATTATTCGATATTGAAAACACCAAAACTGTAGGAAAATAATTAAAAAGAAAGGCTAGTGTGTCACATAAATGTATTCACAAATAGAAAGCATTATGTACAATATTGTTAGTCAATACTCAAAACCATGCGAGCATTGGAAAACACAAATTCAGAACTTGTTTGAATAGAATGATTTGTAATCATGTAGCCTTTTAGATATTTGCATATTTTTACTTAGCCTATATAATGATGCAACTATCAAAATAGAGGAAAACATTAACTTTAAGTGTAAGAGAATGACATCAGTATTTGAAGTTTTATTTCAGAGAATAATAAAGCAAACATCATCATTCATAAAATCAGCCTATTAAAGAGATACTTCCATGTTTACTAGTTAAACATCAAGTGATGAAATTAAACTTTTATATTTCTGTCTGTATTCACTTCAAGTCCCAAAGGCTTTTCAATTTTCAAATTTTATATTATTTCATACCGTTCAGAATTTACCACTTTATAATCACATTAAACATTTTGTTCTGCTTTATGGGACTGAATGCACTATTTTAATTAGTTAGTAATAAGGTGTACAGGTCCAGAATTCTGGAAAGAATCAAAGGCAGTTGTCCATTCCAATGAAGTGTATTTTTTCTACATATATATTTTATCATGGCAGTTATATATGGTGAGAATGAGCAAAAAAGACTCCTTCAAAGTCTACTCAAAATAGCTTACATTGTTTAATTTCTGAGTGAGTTACAGACTAACCATGATTTGGCCATGAGAACTCCTCAATCTTCCCCTTGCTGACAGGTGTATTTCTCAGCCGGCTGTCCCTTGTGAGCTTTGAAAATGCACAGAGACTGGAATCCTTTTGCTATGAAACACTGGAAATCTATGAACATGCCTGAATTGGGTGGTAAATCTATTTCATCAGCCAGGAAAATCATAATGGATAAGAATGTTCTGTCAAGGAAAGAAAAAAATCCTATCATTAAGGTATCTACAGAGAAATCGTATGAACTAAGTAAGCATCATGTGATCTTCACAATGATTTGAACATTTCCAGACTCAAAGAAGGAAAAGCAAACTGGCAATATCCAAGCCTATTTTAACAAGACAATTGATTCGGAACAAAACACTGTTGGGATTTACAGACGAGTGTAAGTTAAGTGAAATAGTTTGATATGTACGGCAAGGGATATGCTCTTTTGTTTTTCCACTAATAGTTTGTCTGATGAAACATCAAATATCCTATTGGGAAAAAAAAGGATAAGGACTAGTAAATACCTTCCTTTTAATGTTCTTCTTCCATTTGTGAATCTCAGAAGTAGTTCTACAATAAGCCAATGAATAGAATAAAGTATGCAGAGAACAGAGCATTCTACCCAAACTGCTTCTTTTAGAGATAAAACTTTAGGATAAGTGTCAAGAGGGAGATTAAAGAAAGTCAGCAGAGGTTCACAGACAAAAAGGCATTACATTTCACAAGGAAGGACATTTTATCAGCACAGTCATTTAGATAAAGTATAAAGAAACAATTATAAACTGGATGTGCACTTCACTGTTTTTCTATTAACACTCTCAATCTTTGCAGACTAATATCCACTCAGTTCTTTAAAAACCATGCTTTGTGGATAATTGCTTAAGAGAACAATGACCCAACCCTCATAAATTGGACTTAATAAAGTGGAATGAATCCACGACTTGGCTCTTTATTTATAAGACATGGAGGAGTGGCTGCATGGTGTGTGCCACTTTCTAAATGGGTTCCACCTCCAGCAGTTGTGTAGACCAGATGGAAAAGTGACACTCTCCACTTAATATGTTACAGCATCAGCATGGTCATAAAAGAGTCCCCAGTAATCGTCCTTTGAACAGAAGCCACCTGTTTACTATAAACACTCCCGTTATTTCTCAAACTGCAATTTTAAATTGCAACTTGCACCTGAAAGGTAACACACCTTTGGGTTCAAAGCTGCCAGGTTGCAAATCAATTGTGAATGTTTGAAGAATTCAAATCTCTGTGGTAAAATATGGACAATTTTAAATTTTTAATGTGTCCAAACCTTGCTGGTAAGTGATCTAATTTATCTTCCTTTGGAAAGGATTTTCATCATAATTATAATTTCAGTCACCGTCTTATTTGGCTATTGCTTTAGTCTAGAACTGTGTTTATTAGAATCAGAATCAGAACATTTTTGGCTATTGGAAACAGCCTGATGATGCCTTTTGCTATATCTCAGTAGCAGAGCTCTAGGCTGGAAAACAAAATTTTTCTTTAGCCTATAGCTATAACTTTTCCCAGAATGGAGCATTTCACCTGTGGTCTGGGGCCCCTTGTTGTTCCTTATGAGAGATCATCAGCATCTCTAGAAGTCTATAATGGTTTAGCAATGATACTATATCTTCTAGGAGAGAAAGAAAAAAACAGTTTAAAACACTGGATCTAAAACATAAATCTAAAATCAGAGATAATGAACATCACTAGAGCATTAATTCATACTACTATGTTATAAATCTAGTGCAATGGACACACTCTGTGAACCAAGAAATCTAGTATGAGTAATACTTTATTTAGATGATGAATTCTCTAAGAAATTTATGAGATAGCTCAGTTTTTCTATTACAGATTTTATTAGGACCCTGAAATTAAACGTGGATTCCTTCAGCATCTAATGTACAATTTTTCTTGCCCCTTTCATTTTGGGTACAAACTTACCAAATGAGTTTTCCAGTGCTAACTCCACAGTATGAAACACATTCTGTATGTGCCAATCTTGCTTGAAGAAAACAACTGGAGAGACAGAAGTCACTGCAGGCCTAGAGTATGACATAGGTTAATTGGACACTTGTGCAGCTATTATTTAGAAGCAAAGACATCAATTTAGAAGGCAATGACGTTGCATCTATGCATCATGCTATGTGTTCTAGGTGGAGTCAGAGTTTATTAGTCACAAATGTATACATTTCCCTTGTTCTTCTTTTAAATCTATGTTGTGTCAATGTTTTTCTTTCAAAGTCACGAGTTTTTCAATTCATTTTAACTAATAAAAAAGCAAGGAAGGTATTGGAATTATTATTGAAGCAACTGATTCCTTAAAATATGTGTTAGGCAGAGATGCTCTAGATAATCATTATATTGTCCAATTATGCATTATCAGATAATCCACATGACCAGGTCACATGTCCCCATTTGATTCATTTGCACCAAAACCTCTTGCTATACAATCAAGCAGAGAGCATGTTTGAGAAGATGAAGATCAATCAAGTTCAGTGCAAGCTGTTACAAGGCACATAGGCACACAAGGTGAGAACTACAACAACTCTTTCTTGCTAATATCCTCCTCTGAAATCCCACTACAAATATTCTGAGGCTGAGAAAAAGACAAGATGGCAGATACTTTAAGGGAGGTATGCGAGCCACATGGAAGAGTGTGTTTTTGATCTTCAGGATCCAGCAGCTTTCTATGTTTGGCCATATTTTTGTCTTTCCCACTAAGTAACTCCTTACTTAGCCAACATTTTGCACAAACAGGCTGGTGGCCTCTCGCTTGTCATCATTTCACAGCGTGCTCTGAAATGCCACTTCCCAGCTTGGAAAAAAAATATATCTCATCAGACATGTACTGTGTTCAGAGTAAGTGGTGAAAAATAAAATGCTTCTGACTTCATGCATCCTATCACATAACAATAAAATATTTTTGAAGAAATATGTATTAGCCAAGTATAAAATTAAAAGAATATGATGTAGCTTCCAAGAATAAAATTGGGAAATAGGCAATCTCATACATATAGAAAAATGTAAGAGCTGTCTCTGCTTAGAAATATCACCTTCATATTGTATATAATAACCAGAGAGATTTCTCCAATATTTGTAATAAGAACTCATTGCTTTTTAAACCTTTCTAACAAATCTCCCTTCATAAGGAAATTGCCATCAAAATTAAACAAGCATGTGTTTGTAAATCTATTTTCCTAGATCATAAGGACATGAATAGGACAATTTGTGCTTCTCGAGTAATAAAAGATGACCATTTTATAATACTTTATGATTTGATATTTCAAGGTAGTTAAATCATTAGCATGTTCTCTGAGTACTTTTCACTGTTACAATTCCAATATTACAGCTGAGAAAACATAGGACAAAAGATTCAGACACTGGTGCTAAATAAATCCAGTACAACACAGGATTCCTGTTAAAATCATTTACTTTTACTTAAAATGTTACCAAAATACAAGAAATAGTCAAGCAGATTGTGTTGAAATAAACTTTTGAGTTCCCAGTGTGACATAATTGCAAGTTCATGAGTAAAGCCAACTTTATCACAAAATCTTAAGAAAATTTAAATTTTAAATTTTTACTTGCTTATACAGAAAATCTTGACTATGCTTTATATCTCTCTTTAAAAATAAACAGCGTGTTTTCTTTTACTTCATCATAGCTAGTTTGGGCTTAGAAGACTTTAAATGAATTTAAAACAGTTCATAACAGTCACATTTATGTAGTCCCATTTGAGTCATTAATGCTACCTAATTTAATAGATAGAGATTTTAATATTTAGTTTGGTTAGCAAAATGAAAACAAATTTATAAAATTATGTTTCTTTGCTATGATCATTTAATGAATAACTACTTCCTTTGTCAATAATCTGAAAAGTAAACTAATCTCAGTTGCTTTTATTTTATAGAAAAACTACAATCAATAAAGGTCTGTTGCCAATGGCAATGTGGTATGGGAAGAAGTACAGTATGAAATGCAGCTTTTGAACTTTTGTGCTGTAGCTTCTAATCACAAAAGATTATTGTACATATTTTATTCTATTGTCTACTAACATATGCATTGATTCTGTTTAATTTGATTTTGTTTGTTTAGATTTTTTTGTACTGTATGTTGAACCCAGTGCACCCATGCTAAGCTGCTTCCTCAATCCTTTTGTTGTTGTTGAGACAGGATCTCACTATGTAGTTCATGCTGTCCTTGAGCTTGAACCTACTATGTAACCCAAGCTGGCTTTGAATTCAGTGATTCTCCTGCCTCAACCTTGCAAGTGTTGTGATTACAGGCATTTATTACCATGCCTAGCTAACAAGTTCTTTTTCATTTTTTTAATTTGGAGCAAGGTCATGCTTAATAGCTAGATTTCCCAGGGTAAACTGTAATTTGCAATTCTCCTCAGTCACACACATAGTGCTGGTGTTATAGGCATGCATCACACACTTGGCTTTTTTGTTGAGAATTCTAGCAATAGAAAGTGGTGTCAAGTAAAGTAATAGGCCCTCTTCAGTGACATCTCACCTAAAAATAAAAGACATGAGCTATGTATTATCATTTTATTTACAGATATGCAAAATGAGGCAGTGATTAGTTGAATAATCTGCCTTAGGGTATCATTGCACTGAATGATCAATAGGCCCTCCCCTCAAAGAAAAGCTGTGAGACACTAGAGGTTACATAAGTATTATTTTGAAATCTGAGATACATGAAAAAGATGTACTTGTGACAAAGATGAAGAAAAACATTCCTGACTTATCGTCCTACTTGAATCAATTAAAATTTTAGGCAAAACATGTGATACAACCTGCTTTCAAGATATAAGACATTAGAGGCCAGGGAGATAGCTTCTTGCCTAGGGGGGCATAAAACTAAAAGGAATGTTGAGGGTGATCTAATAATCTCTTTCAGGTCAGGAGACAAAACAGGGGAGTTAAAAGTGTCAATACAATTAGATTCTGGAGGAAAGTAAACTAGTAAGATCTGTACAAACAGTGCCAGAGAACTTCTTGAAAGGCCCCTGTATATTCAGCTCCTTTTTTTTTTTTTTTTAATTTTTTATTTATTTTTTTTTTTTTCTTGTCTTTTTGAGACAGGGTCTCACTATGCAGTTCAGGCTGGCCTTAAGCTCACTTTGTAGCTCAGGTTGTTCTCGAACTCACAACAATCCTGCTGCCTCAGCCTCCCGAGTGCTGGGATTACAGGCCTGCGCCACCACGCCCGGCTCAAATAATAACTTAATTTTTTTTGAGGAACCGGGGATTGAACTCAGGCCCTTGCACTTGCCAGGGAAGTGCTTATTCCTCTGAGCCATCTCCCTATTCATCTCCTTTTAGCTTAATGTATGCCAATGAAAAAATTCACACAAGGCCAGAGAATGACCCACAAAAAACAAGAATGAGTGCAAACAAAGGAGAAGACATGGGTCCTATCTCTGCCAAACCAGGCTAAAACACTTCCTATTTCACTGTATGAAGTCCTCAGAAAAATACTTACCTAAGGTGGCAAGCATCTCTAGATGATGTAACTTCATCTCAGCTGAATTAAATTAAGAGAAATAGCCAACTGTATCTCATTTTCTTATGAACGAACTGTCCCAAAACCAAGCTTAGGTTCACCTAAAATATCTAATGGTATCCCAACAAAGTGTGGTACTGGGATAAAGATTGGGAAACACTAAATGAAACAGAAATACAGGTGTCATTATGAGAAAACGAAGCTTTTAAAACTGATTTATAGTGAGTACTGATAGTAATGTTAATCTTGCATAACCATACCTGTTAATTTAAGCAACAGATTTCATGATCATTAGGAAGGGCTGGCCAAATAGCTTAGTGGATTAAAACACCTGCAAGCAGGCATGGGACTAAAGGTTCGATCTCTGGGCCTGTCATGCCAGCCCTGCCCCCTGAGGCACCCTGAGACACCAATTGAGACTAAACATGGAGCGCATGCCTGTAATCCAAGTTCTTGAGAGGGTGTAAACAGGCAGAGCACTACAAGTCTGGTCTAGTAGTGAGACCCTGAACACCCTGTAGACCATTTCCTAAAATAAAATTATAAAAAAACATTGTTAATTAGCTATTCTTATTTTGAAAATCTATAACAAATATATTGTTGTATGTTACCCTGTTTCTGTCTTTGTTTCTGCTATTTGTTTTTGCTTTTGATTTTTATTCTTCAAAATAAAATTAACTTAAATTTAAAAACTAGGTATTTAACTCTAACCCACACAGTTTACACCATATTTACTACTAAAATAGTAGGCGCTTTCCTCCTGAAGGAACAGGATAAGGATATGCATTATTTTCACTTCTATACACTGTCCTGGAGGCTTCACTCTGAAAAATCAGGCAATAGAAAAAAACAAAACTGTCTCATTAAAAAGAAGTAAATTTTCTTATTCACAGACAATAAAATCTGATGTAAAATTCTAAATAATCTATTAAAATATAATTAAAAAGACTATAAGCATATAGCAAATTTTCAGAATACAAGATCAATATTAATAATCAGTTATTTATCTTTGCTACTGCAATTAAAATTTTTGAAATAGGGCCAGGGAGGTAGCAGAATAAAGGGCTTGCTTAAGGAAGTTTAGGCAAGCACAGGGACTGCAGTTCAATCCCCAGCACCACATGCCATGCCAGCCCTGCCCCCAGGGTGGGCTAAGCTGACCAGTGTCCGAGAGTGATGACGCATGCTTGTAATCCCGGCACTGGGGAGCCTGAAAACAGGAGGATCATCTTAAGTCTGAGCTACATAATGGGGCCCAGCAACAACCACATATATTTTTTAAAAAATTAGAATAACTTCAGCAAAATAAATTCAAAATTTGGACCCTAAAATCTGCAAAACTTTACTGAAGGAAGTTAAATAGTTAAATAAATATTTTAAAATCTCCCTGGTATGCTGTGCTGGCCTCAGAATGGCGTGAGGGTGCACACCTATAATCCCAGCAGTTGGGAGGTTGAAACAAGAGGATTGCAGATCAACCAAGGGCTACAAAAGTGAGCACAAGGCCAGTCTGAACTGCATACTGAGACCCAGTCTCAAAACAAAACAATCTCATATTTATGGATTAAAAGACTTAACATTAAGGTGAAAGTGCTTCTGGAACTGAGCTAAAAATTAATGTATACTCTGACCCATTCCCAGCTGACCTTTTGAAAGAACCAACACAATAATTCCAAAATTCAAATGGGATTGCAAAGGATTCAAAATAACCAAAGCAATAAGTGGCTGGGGCAGAAGGGCTAGAATTAGATGTGACAGAGAAAATAAAAGTAACATGAAAGATTTAAAAGAGTTGATTTAACTTCTCAGAGGAATTGCAGATTTTAAAGCCACAAAAAGAGCAAGATGATAGAACTCTTTAACAGTCTTGAAAAAAAAAAGTATAAGAAGATTCACATTTTTCTGTCATTTGTGTTGTAATGACATAATAGTCACAGAGACCAACAGAACAAAAGTAGGTCAACAGATTATGTGCTTAAGGGTCAACAGATTCTCCGTGATTAAGATTGATAAGATCATCATGAATGAAAATGGGTGCAGCAGAATTAGTGGGGGAGGGAGAGAAGGAGGAAGGAGAGAGAGAAGCGGGTTGAAAAAAAGAAATCAGACCCACCCTCCAGATGACTGTGAATTGCATGTATTGAAAACGTGTACTACTAGAATTAACTCTACATTGAGAAAAGTGGATAATCAGCTGCTCAGCATTCTAGGACACTTTGCAGGAGACTCAAGCCTATCTCATTCCTTCAGAAACTTTAAGACCTTTCACAAGGCTAGATCACCTGCAGGTCAGTTTGAAACAGAGAGCTAAGGACAGAGTTAAGGACATGGAGATGCAATTAGACAGTGGGCTCTGTGTGATTAACGATCGGTTCAGTCCAATATTCCTATACTCCGTCACTGTCCCCAAGAATAAATGGCGTCTCCACATCATTTGGCTTATGCCTACACTGGGTCTAGAATTTAGTCACAAATAGAGCAACTGAAAGTGCTCTCAGCATGCTGAGCAACTAAACAGAGTGCAGTCTAAGGTGAAAACGCCTATGGGGATCCATTCAGTTTAGCCGAAAGCTCGGCTTTCCTTTGGCTAGTCTAAGGAGAATGGAGCATCCTTAAAATCAGTCCTGGGGAAACCTTCCAGATTTCTGATAGTAAAGACTGATGGAAACCACTCCTGCCTCTGTGTGGGAGCTCCAGCCATTTCGCAGGCACAGTAACTGATTCCTCGGGGCATACTGGAATCTGTAACCAATGAAGTGTGGATAGACAGCACAAGAGAAATTGCTTCTTCTTCCACAGTTGCTCTCTCCTGCAAGGTTGTCACAGGACTTTCAGTGAGGCAGACAACAGTATCAAAAGACAGGAAAGTAGAGTTTCCTTCAGTTGTATGGAAGAGACTCTGACCTTCTGATCATTTTGATTCATTTGGGTCTTTTTCTAATGTACATTCTAATAATCAAATGTATGCTCTCTCCAACCAATGATCTGGATTTAATATATTCATCCTAGTGTGAAAGAGATAGTAGATATTGTACAATAGTTACAGAACCTTCCTGTTTTATTATTATTATTATTATTATTATTACTGAAGACCGAATAGCAATGGGACAGTTTCAAGACAAATTAACAGGACAGATTTGATAAATTAATACATTGCAAAATGTTTTCATAATGCTTTGGTGTCCTACAAGGTGCATATATGATGTTATGCTTACAGGCATTACTGTAGCAGATTTCTCTAATCAGTGAATGAAGAGAGTGTAGCTATAAACTTATTTTTTATAGCTGAATTATTTCACAGATTCAATAATTAATACTTTCTACCTTGTGGTCTCCCTAGTGTTTGTCCATAGTACTAGAAGCCAACATAATATCTTCTCCAAACACTATTAGTGCAAATCTTGCTTCTTATAGAATTATGCAGAAGCACTGAATATCTATCCTAACTGTACTGGTTATACACACACATCATGATTCTGCCTTTGTATAACCTTTTTTTTTTTACCTAGACCTGTCAGAGATGAGTACTCCATTGTCATTAAACCAATTTAGCTGCTGGAACTTGGCAATGCAATCTAACACAGTCCAACATTCCACAACAATAGTGAGTTATCTGGAGAAGTTGTTGACTGTAGCCATTTACAGCTCAAATTATTATTATGCCCCCGCGTTGTACACCTCATTTTTATACTTTTCTGCTGGATCGTTAAGACTGAGATAGAGCAAGACCCATATACCAAAAGATGTAGCTTTTGTTTCTGTTCAGGTTAATGAAGTCCCCTTAGGGTTTATCTTGTAACCCTGTATGTAACTCTGTAGATCCTTTGTCTGTGTCATCCGTACAGATGAGTCACAGCCAGTACATGACCAGTTTGCTCTCTCTGACAGCCTGAGAGAAAGTTTTCTCTCCAAGTGACTTACACCAGGCACACTACACATCATCAGTCTCTTTCCTCTGTGGCTCCATTATCTCCTTGATCAAAAACTTAGGGTCAAAACTGAGTTTCATGATGTTACAGTACAGGTTCTCCTATGTCCTGAGCCTTTGCTGAACTTGAAAGACTAGAGCCAAAAAGTTGGCTGGCCTTGTGGCTCTTCTATTTCTCCAATTTTGATCTGTGATCTTAGGTTGTTAACCATCCAGAAGAAAAGTTGATTAGTACCCTGCAGCATATGCCATTCAGTTTGCCCTATCTGACTCAATAGTCTTTAGTTGTTTTACATTTCTATTTATATTTTTTCTTTCGTCTTCTTATACTAAGGAGACTATATAATATTTGCACATGTGTGCCTGGTTTATTTCACTTATGAGTATATGTTCAAGTGCCATCCACTTCAAAATAAATGCTTCAAGCTTATCACTCTTTATAGCTGAGTAATTCTCCATTATATAGAAACAGCATATCTTTTTCAACTATTCCTCATGTGATGGATATCTTGGTTGTTTCCAAGATTTTTCTATCAGAAATTGTGCTGCTATAAACATAGATACACATATATCACAATGATATAATATTTTCAGTTCCTTGGGAAAATTTCCAGTAAGAGGATAGCGGGCTTGAATGGGATTTCCAGTCCTACTCTTTTGAGGAGTCTCCACACTGATCCTCACAATGGTTGTACCAGACTACATTCCCATCAGCAATGCAGAAGTATTCCCTTTTCCCCATAACCTCTCCAACATTTGTTGTTGGTAGATTTCCTCATGATACCATTCTTTCTGGAGAGAGATGGCATCACAGTGTTGTTTTTATTTGCATTTCATGAATGGCTAGCAATGTGGAGCATTTTTTCATATATTTATTCGCTTCTTTAATTTCGTCCTCGAAGAAGTGTGCATTCATCTCAGATGCCCATTTCTGAATTGGGTCTTTAAATTTGAGGGCCCTGTTATATCTTAGTTCTTTATATACCCTAAACAGCAGACCTTTATCTGATTGCTCATTAGGATTTTTTCAAACTTTGTGAGTTGTTTCTCACTTGGCTGACAGTTTATTCTGACATGAAGAAACTCCTCAAGAAGGGTTGATCCCAGTTGTTGATTCTTTCAAGTGTTTCCCATGCAAATATATGATCAGGAAATCTTTACCTACCCCTGTGTCTTCAAGAGTTCCTCCTACTTTCTCTTCCAGGAGATTGAGCGTTTCTGTTTTAATGTTTAGATCTTTAATCCATTTTGACTTTAACTTAGTGCATGGTGATAGAGCTGGGTCAAGTTTTAGTTTTCGGCATGTAGAAAGCCATGTTTTCCAGCACCATTTGTTAAAGAGGCTATCTTTCTTCCAGTGAGTATGTTTGAGCCCCTTGTCAAAGATCAGATGGATGAGTGCACTTGTAGTACTTCTGCACCTTCTAATCTATTCCATTCATCCTCAGGTCTATTACATTACCAATACAATGCTGATTTTATCACAGTGGCTTTGTAGTATAATTTCAAGTTAGGAATTGTGATGCCTCCTGCCTTGTCTTTGTTGGCCAGGATTGCCTTTGCAATCCTGGCCAACAAAGGTCATTTGTGGTTCCAAATAAAGGTCATTTGTGGTTCCAAATAAATTGTAGGAATGATTTCACTAGGTCTAGGAGGTATGTTGGTGGCAGTTTGATAGGGATTGCATTAAATCTGTATAGCAATTTTGGGAGTATGGCCATCTTCATGATGTTGGTTCTTCCTATCCAAGAGCATGAAATATCTTTCCATTTTCTGAAATACTGTATAATCGCTTTTCTTAGGGTGTTGTAATTTTCCCTGAAAAGATCTTTGACTTCCTTGGTTAAGTGAGTACCAAGGTATTTCATTTTCCATGGTGCTATTGTAAAGGGTTTTGTTTCTATTGTTTCCCTTTCAGGGTGCGTGTTATCTGTGTAGAGGAATGCTATTGACTTTTAAGTACTGACTTTGTATCCTGCCATGCTATTGAAGTTGTGTATCAATTCTGTAGTTTCTTGGTGGAATTTTTGGGTCTTCCAAGTAAAGCATCATGTCATCTAAAAATAGTGATAATTTAACTTCTTCTTTACCTATTCTTATTCATTTTATTACTCCTTCCTTTCTAATGGCTGTTGCTAATGATTCCAAAACTATATTGAATAGAAGAGGTGATAGAGGACATCCTTGTCTTGTACTGATTTAAGAGTAAAAGTTTTCAGTTTTTCCCCACTTAGGATTATATTAGCTTTTGTGTTACCATAGATGGCTTTTGTCAAGTTAAGGTAGAGTCCATCTATTCCAATATTCTGTAGGACCTTGGATATGAATGAGTGTTGGACTTTGTGCAAAGCTTTCTCTGCATCAATTGAGATGATCATGTGGTTTTAGATTTCTGTCTATTATTATAGTGTATTACATTTGTAGAATTTCAAATATTGAACTATGTTTACATCCTTGGGATGAATCCTACCTGGTCATCGTATATGATCTTCTTGCTGATTTTCTGTATTCTATTTGCTAGGATTTTATTGAGTATTTTTGTTCATGAGGGAGATTGGCCTGCAGTTCTCCTTTTCAGTTGTGTCTTTCCCTGGTTTTGGAATCAGTATTATACTTGCCTACAGAAATAATTTTGGGAGGACTGCTTTCTTTATAATTTCATTGAAGGTTTTGTGGTGTGTAAGGATTATATCTTCTATAAATTTGTTGTAGAATTCAGCTGTGAATCCATCAGGACCTGGACTTTTCTTTGTCGGTAGGCTTTTTATTACATTGTGAATTTCATTGGCTATTATTGGCATATTGAAAGTTGTCAATCTTCTTGGTTCAGTTTTGGTAATTTGTACTTTTTGAGGAATCTGTCCATTTCTTCTGTGTCTTCTATTCTGTAACGTAAAGTTTCTCAAGGTAACTATTGATAATCTTCTGATTTCCACTGGGCCTGTGGTGATTTCACCCTTATCATTCCTTATTGCATGTACTTGAATTTTTTCTTTCCTATTTTTGATGAGGTTCGCTAGAGACTTATCAACTTTATTTAGTCTTTCAAAGAAACAACTTTTTGATTAGTGGATTTTTGAACTGCTTTCTTAATCTCAACTAAATTAATTTCTGCTCCAATTTTTATGATTTCTTCACGTCTTTTCACTCTGGGTTTTATTTGCTCTTCTTTTCCTAGATGTTGGATGTATAACATTAGGGAGTTTATTTGTTCCCGTTCTGTTTTCCTAATGTGTGAGTTCATAGCTGTGATTTTTTTCCCTCTAAGAACTGCTTTCATCTCATCCTATAAATTTTGGTAAGTTGTGCTTGAATTTTCATTGAATTGTAGATATTGTTCAATTTCTTTTTTAATTTCTTCTGTAGGCCATTGATTGCTCAGTAAGTTGTTGTTTGATTTCAATGAATTTTGCAGATTTTTCTGGTTTGTTCTGTCTATTTCCAGTTTCATTGCACTGTGGTCAGATAATATGCATGGGATAATTTCTGTTTTCTTGCATATACTTATGCAAGACCTCCAGACTAGTATGTGGTCTATTTTGGAAAATGACCTATGTAGAGCTGAAAAAAATATGTATTCAGCTGTGGTTGTTTGGAATACTCTGTATATGTCCACCAGGACCATTTGTTCCAAGCTCTGGTTCAGTTCTGCTACTTCCTTGCTAATTTTTTGTCTGGTTGATCTATGTTTTCGAGATAAGGGAGTGTTAAGGTCTCCTGTTAAGATTGTGGTCTTACATATTAGGTTTTTCATGTCCATTAAGATTTGTCTTACATAGTTGAGTACTCCTGTGTTTGGTGCATAGATATTTATGAGTGTTACCTCTTGCTCTTGAATTTTTCCCCTGACCAATATATAGTGGCCTTCTTTGTGTCATTTGGTCCTTCTTGCTTTGGAGTTGAGACTGTCTGAGAACAAAATTGCTACTCCTGCTTTTTTCTGAGGTGCTGAGGCATATAGTGTTGTTTTCCATCCTTTGACTTTGAGCCTATGAATGTATTTTGAGTTAAATGTGTTTCTTGTACACAGCATGCTGTTGGATTTTGTTTCCTAATCCACTGTGCCAGTCTATTTCTCTTAATTGGTGAATTGAGTCCATTTACATTGATGGTTATAATTTGTGTTGACTTATGCTTGTCATAGTATTTGCCTGCTGTTGTTTGCTCCTTTTTATTGTGTATTTAATTGTTTGCCCTATTTAGTGGGTTCCTTCCATTCTCTTTCCTTGACATCTGGTCATTATTTTTTCTCTCTAGAACATCTTTCAGCAGCCTGTGAAGGGATGGCTTTGTCATCATGAAATTCTTTAGTTGTTCTTTGTCAGAGAAGTATTTCATTTCTCCATCAAACTTGAAAGAGAGTCGTGCAGGGTATGATAGTCTGGGATGGAATTCTTTTTTATACAGGACTTGAAGAACTCTGCTCCATGTTCTCCTTGCCTTCATATTTTGTGTAGAGAAGTCAGCTGTAATTCTGATGACTTTTCCTTTGAATGTGATCTGCTTCTTCTGCCTAGCAGCTTTCAGTATGTTATTTTTTGTGTTGGATCTCTGGGATCTTAACTACTATATGCTTTGGTATGTTTTTACTTGGGTTGAAGTTATTTGGTGTTCTGTATTCTTCAGTTATCTGAATGTTGGATTCTTTCCTTATACTTGTGAGGTTTTCTGCAGTTACTTCTCCCCAAATTCTTTTTATGTCTTTTGTATTGACTCCATTCTCGTTGATACCAATTAATCTCACATTATTCATCCAGGCATCATCTTGCAGGTGATAGATTATTTTCTCTTGCATTCTCGTTGTTTTTAAGAGATCTTTTCTCACCTTTCACTAGCTGCACCAGTGTCTTCAAGATCTGAAACTCTGTCTTCGCTTTCACTAAAACGGTTTTGTAGACTCATAATTGATATTTTTAGTTCTTCTATATCTCTTTGAGTCATTTTCATGCATTCTATTTCTTTTCTGTATTGCTCATTCAAGGAATCTGTCATATTTCTGATCACCTCTTTTTTTTCCATGTCTTCTTTAGAGGTAGTTAATTCTTTTTCTTCAGAGTTTCTTCTAAGTTGGTTTTCCTCTGTATATTTTTGTACTTCTTTTTGTATTTCAGATGCTATGATTTCAAAGAATTCTTTTTTTTCAAAGAATTCTTTTTCTATTTCAGAAATTATTTCTGCTTTGATTTCCTCTTTACCTTTCTGCTGTTGTTTCTTTGCTTCCAATGATGTTAATTTATATGTTTCAGCTGGAATAGAATTCTCTGCACTTGTTCCTGGTGAGCATTCATTTTCTCCAAGATTTTTCTATATTTCATTCTTCATTTCAGATGCTATGTATTCAAATATTTCTTTTTTTATTTCAGGAATTAATTCTCATCTGAGTTCCTGTATACCTTTCTACTTTGCTTCTGCATCTGTTATTGCATTCATTTTAGCTGAGCTAGTGTTTTCTTCACTTACTGGTGGACTCGAGGCCTGAGATTGTATTTTTCTCCTTGTGTTTGTCATTTTCTATAGCACTGACCTCTGACCCTTGGTGTAGAGCTTTGGTGCAGCTATAACCTTAGTGTGTAATGAGATGCAGGTGCCAGTCTATTAAGTTTGAGATTATCCACTTATGCCTGGCCTGCATCTAGTTGTTGTGTTCAGTTCCTTTTTGCTCCAGCTCCTGTGGTTCCCCTCTGTTCATTCCCTGGTCAGGTGCGGTGGGCCTGGAGCTCTCACTCACAGGCCAAGCTGTGCTGGGTCTGTACTTCCTGTTGTTGTTGTTGTTGTTTTTTTTTTTTTTTTTTAATGTTGGATTGAGACTGAATTTTCAACTTCGCCGATTTATTTCCAATAGAGAGCTGGCACACCCCTATCTTCCTGGCATTCCTCATGCCACGTGTATGTACCTATATCTCTAGTAATTGTAATTTTCCACAGATGAAAACATCACATCATATGGAAAATTCTCAAATGTAGACTGCTGGTTCTGTTGTGGTCAGTTACTGTACCATGTAGGTACTGTTGATGCAACAACAGAATATAATTTTTGCTTACAACACAAAATAAATTTAATGGAAACTTTTGAATTCATACACATTATCCTTTTTTTTCATGCACATTATTCTTGGGAGGGTCTATAAATCAGTTAAGAAACAGGTAGAACCAACTCCCAACTGCCCCACTGGCTGGTACAGGTTATTCTGTATCTCTTTTGTCACTAGCACCACTGTGGCTGAGATATCTGCCTCTGATGATTTGAAAATTCCTAATCTCTGCATTGCCCTGTGCTAACCAGTGTGTTTCCCTACTTTTCCTTTTTTCTGAATTTTATGTGTCACATTTTTGTTCACACTTGGCAGAAATACACCACGTTTTTGCATACTTGCTACCAGGAAGGACTGAGTTCTAGCATATGCTAGGGCAACTTCCCAAGTGAAAATAGTCCAGAGATAAAGACAGCAGTTTAAAGGCATGGACACACATACATTTCTCTAATGCATACATATAAATAATGGCCTTATACTTCTATTGTTTGATTTATTATATTTATACGCATTCATATAGATGAACATGAAGTAGTAGGCAGTCTTCTGGTCAGCTTCTATGATAGAGAAAAATGCAGACCGAGGATGTTTTCTCTTTCATGTTTCTGTTCCGCTCACTTGCTCCTTTAATCTTTCACTCGCTGTGTCCTGCTTTCCTCATTATTCCCCAAACTACCTGTGGAAACCCTCCGAAGGAAAGTCATTCCTTTGCTTTTCAGTGAAGCCCCAGTTTTGAAGTCCATGTTCAGTCCAGGTGTGCGGGTGGGTGAGCAAGGAGGGGAGGAGTGGAGGGAGGGCCCAGTTCAAGTGAGCTGCAGGCCCTTCATCAGCCCACGTGCCTGTTTGCTAAACATCACCTCTACATCTTCATTTTTTCACTTGAGACCTGAATATATTTTTTATCCATATTAAACCTATTAAACCTATTTCTATGGTGTATGTTATTTGTTTTCAGAGATCTTTCTTTTTTTTTTTTTTTTTAATTCTATGCCCATTGCTTCCTGCCAGAAATGTTTTACAATATAAATGTCTTACAATTGAAATAGTGCTGGAAGTCTTTCTTACATTTGATCCAAGAAATACATATAATCATCCTCAGTTTAAATAAAATAAAATCAAAGTTTACATAATTAAAGCAATTGGCTTAAAGTTGATAAGAAATAAAGGCAGAGCCGGGCGTGGTGGCGCACGCCTGTAATCCCAGCACTCGGGAGGCTGAGGCAGGAAGATTGTTGTGAGTTCGAGACCAGCCTGACCTACAAAGTGAGCTTAAGGCCAGCCTGAACTGCATAGTGAGACCCTGTCTCAAAAAGACAAAAAAAAAAAAAAAAAAAAAAAAAAAAAAAAAAAAAAAAAAAAAAAAAAAAAAAAAAAAAAAAAAAAAAAAAAAAGACAAAAAAGAAATAAAGGCAGGAACGTAACTATAAGTTGTTTAATCCCACAACCAGGAATTTAACTCCTGGGGAAAAGCCTTTCCCACATTACCTTTCAGCAATTGCTCTTAAGAAATCATTACTTTCCCTTGCTCTTTTTCACTCAGTAGCCTAAAGATTTCTATTAATTTAAAAATTTTGGATATTCTTCTAATCCTAACTTCCATTCTAGCTAATTCATTGTAGTCACTGAGCTCACATCTGACTACAAATCCTTAGATTTTCCATAAATTATGATACCAAAGTGTCAGATTTACTCTTCCCAAATAATCCTCAATTTTCCAACTCTATTATTAACTCTTATAAGAGATCAGAGTGTACAGCTGGATATATCTCAATTTGCTATACTAGTTATTTTTAGTTAAAGGCATTTGAAAAATTACAAAGACAAGAGTACTTTGACTTTCTCTACCAGTCAGTCTTCCTGGGGAAATCTGAAGTGAGATGTATTAATATATAAGCACAAGGTAGGCTCATAGTGGCCCATTGCAGAGTTAGGTGTGGAAGAGTACAAAAGGGCTGTGTGCACTCTAGAGACCCAAAAGGTCCAGTCAGAGGTTGAAGGCATGGAGCTCAGTTCTTTCCTGTGTGAGTCCATATCAAGAGGCTGAAGGGTCTGCAATGGAAGGCTGAAGAGTCCGCCCCAAAAGCTAGGAGACACTGTATAAGATGAAGATGAGGGAGGACTGGAGCACCTCTGAAGGAACCGAAACGGGCAGGCCTTTTGTTCCCTTCTCGTGCCAGTCAGGCTACAAGCTTATTTGTACCACCAACGTCCAGTAAACCCCTTCAGCTACCTGAGAACTATACTAGTGCAATATATTAGGTGTTTCTTATTCACGCTGGTACCACAGTTAACAGTCACACCTTTTCTATCTGGGAAACCAAGAAATAAAGCTTCCACATGCAAGGTGCCTTCCTGCTGAGAGGAAAAAAAGTCATCACTCTCGCCAGACTAGGAAAAATCTGGACAACCAAATCTTATTAATCTAATCTTTATCTTCCTGCTCAGTTTTCTACTCTTAACTTTCCTGTCTCAAACCCCTTTCATCTTGCCACGTTTTCACCATTTTCCTATACTCTGTCTAATCTGGTATATAAGTATTCAGCTCTAACTCTTTATGTGTGCATGTATATTCCCATGTATATGTTAACAGTAGCAAGTAAATTATGAGTGTTTTTCTATTATCTCTCTTATACCAGTAAACCATGAGAGAAGAAGAGATATTTTGCCCCATTACTTATGCTATGCTTTTTCAACAAGGATTTGAAATTTGAATTTGCTGTACTTAAAATGGCTGATTATCCTCACCACAAAGTGTTAGAAGAAAAGCACTACCTTCTCTTTTAGAAAATAAGCACGTATTAAAGAGTCTAGACTCAGTGTTATTACTAGAAAGCGCTTAAATCTAATTTTTACTAGCAGAAATTTATAATTGCTTGAAGAATTAGTTAATGTGAAGATAAAAAGTACAAAAGAAAATGATACTGAGGTTTTTAAACATAGAAAAACGGACTGTCTTGGAATACAGTGAGTACTGAGACCATGTACATGCAATTTAAAGCAGAATATCTTGCTAACAAAGGTGTCGAGGTGTAACTTTCTTTAGTCATTTTTCATTACTGGATACACTACGACACTTAAGAGCTTGCACAGAATCCATCTAAAGTTCACTTTAATGCCCTTCTGAAAGAGGTTCTGAAATCCAACTACCCTGGAAAAAGCAAATGATGCAATCATATTTAATATGTAGATAAACATTCCCTAAAATTTCTTGCAAAAAATTCTATTTAATCTATTGTCACATTTATTTCCAAAAAATGGCAAAAATACTCCTGGAACAACATTACAGCAGAGCTTTGACCACTCAAATAATTTTTAATGAAGCCGAATGGTGTTTGTGAAAGGAAATTTAATAACAAGCTAAATTTCATCATCCAGAGCTTTGAAAAACAAATTTACTATTTCAAAGAAATTAAAATAATTTAAATATGAAAACCTAATTAACATGCTAATGTATTGTACTTAAGGAAAATTTAGAAACTAAAAATTGCCCCCCACTCCCCTTGCCAAAAGAAGGAAAAATGAGTGCTATAAGATACAGTTAAAAGGAAATTTTTAAGGTTGAGAAAGTGTTGGGGGTGGGGAGATAGCTCAGTGGTCCAAACACCTGCCTGGCAAGCGCAAAGATCCAGGTTCCATTCCTGGTACTGCATGCCACACTGACACCGGAACACCAGGCAAGCTGTGCTGGCCACCAAAACTGGAAGGGGTGGCCTAGGCCCGTAATCACAGTGCTGCAGAGGCTGAGACAGAAGGATCACAGTGAAACCTGTAACAAATAAGTAAATAAAAGATTAAAAACATTTTTTTAAAGAAACTGTTTTCTTTTGCTGTGACTAAGTACCTGAGGTAAAACACTTACAAATAGCCCACGGTTCTGAAGGTGTAAATGGTTGGTCAGTTTATTGCTTTGGGCCAGGATAGAAATACCGTTGTGGAAAATGTGGCAAAGGAAACTATTCCACTCCTAGTGGCCAGGAAGGGAAAGACAGAGACAAAAAGTGGTTTCCTATGGATATGCTTTGCAAGACTGAAGTTTATTCATTTAATGAAGCAAAGGAGACAATATTTTAAAAGTGCAAGGAAATATCTTATCCAAATGATAAATTTAAAAATCCTAAATTTTAGTGTCCTGACCTTACCCCCAAAATAGCGTTCACAAATTACATATACATAATGAAAAGAAACTAATTTCTTCATTTCAAAGAAAAATAAGTTACTACATAAAAATACTTATGACCTTTCTTAAATGTTTAACTCTCAAAATGTCTCACAGATTCATGAATTCTAAATTCACAACATAGTACAATTTATGTTTCTCTCCAGGTAACTTTTATTGTCTGTATTTAAGGCATATGTCATGATGGCATGGAATACATGTAGACAGTAAAAAGGCTACCAAGGGAAGCAAATTCACATAGCAATCAGAGCCTATAATTATACTTTCTTTTCACCTGCTTTGCCCAGCTAGCTAAAATCTATTTACTTAGCAAGAACCCCAAATACTCCGTAATTTCACAGCTCAGAGTACTCTCCCTTGCTTTGCACTGACTCTCTACACTTTTTGTTTTGTCTTGCGTCTTTCATCATCATATCCTGTGCCCCGAAAACTCCCACAAAAGCTTCCATTTTGTTCCTTCTTCTTTTATGCACTAAAAAGGTTTGTTATTTTTAGTTTCTCAAGACAAATTAACTATATTTTAAGGTTTTTGCTATTTCATTGGATATTTAGTACTTTACTCTTTCTATAAATCTTGGGTTTTTTTTTTTTTTTTGCAGTACCAGGGATTGAACTCAGGACCCTATGCTTGCCAGGCCAGTGCCTCTTTAGTTTCTTACATCATTTGTATTTGGACTATTTATTTTTATATAGCTATTTATTATATCTACATAATAGACAAAATTTGCTATATTTCTATTCTTATTTGTATGAAGATATTTTTTATTTCCTCTTTGTTACTTCTTTGCTTTTTGGAGGCTGGGGAACATATTAATGACTGAATTAATTAGTGGATCGACCAAGATTTTTCCTGTTATTGATCTTTTTTAAGTTTAATACCTCTGTGCTCTGAAATAACACTAGATATAATTTCAGTATTCTTCAGTTTGTTTAGTGTTGTTTTTTTAACCTAACATGTATCTGTCATAGAGAATGTCCAAAACAGGCTAGAGAAAATGTATACTCTGCTGATATGAGCAAAAGTCCTGTAGATGTCTGTGAGAGCCATTTGGTCAAAAGTTCAATTCAAGCCTACTATTTTTATTAACTTTCTGTAATACAAAGTTTGTTTGATATATTAACAATACTTTGAAATATCTGAATATTATTTTAAAAGTATATTTTTATGGATTTATGATATGATAATCATATCTCTGGCTCCTGAGTTACAAATATGACATAAGTTTCACCAAAATACAAGGGAAGCAATTCCTAAATCATCAGCATTAATTTCTCTTAAAATGGTTATGATTTTCTTCAAAGTCTTTTTCTGTCTAACTGAGCTATTACTGGCAATTTTTCATGAAATTGTGGTGAGAATTTAGAGTAGCACTCCCTGGGCGTGACACACGACGAACATCATAATAAGGTAATGGTGACTACTATAGCCTGACCACACCAGAAGCCACTCCAACAAGACTGGGCATTATGACCAGTATAGAATGACCGAATTTATCAAGTAAAAATACATGATAATTGCATATTTATTTCAGGTGAACAACAATAATTTTAGTGTAATTCTGTGATATCTGAGACACAAAATTAGTAAATAAGGTTTAAGTATAATTATATCCCAAATATTGTGTACTTTTCCTTAAAAAAATAACCATTTCTTAAATAGGATGTAAACTTAAATAGTGTCATGTATTTTTATCAGGCAATTTTAATTTAACACAGATCAATTTTTTCTAACCAGTTTTATAAACTTTATTTGAACGTAGATGTGCTACATTATTGAAATAGTACATTTAGGTATATTGTTGAGCTTCACTGTGTCACCAGATAGTTAGATGTGATGATCCAGTCTGCACTAGTCATTGGGAATTATGTACGCACTTTACTATTAACTCTGTCAGTCAGAAGTTCCATGACACTAGCCAATTGTAATCTTTTAAAAACATAAAATTTCCACACTTCTTTATGTAGGGTAATTAAGAAAAAAATGTAGGGGTGTAAAGCATGAAAGTATATGTACAGAATGGCTGGAGTGATTGTACTAAAATTTCCATCAGTTTTTTGAAAATAGCAATTAATCTTTAGAACTTTCGCCTTGACTAACTGTATGCTGATATCTGTGATCTAAGCAACTACATCAAGAGCAGCAATGTGTAATACAAAAACCATGCTTGGATACCTGACATCCTGGTCTTCTAAATGTATATTGTTTCTGATGTCATATCAATTATTACTATTTTCTTTTTAAAATAAATTTTCAAAACGGTAAAAGAAGTAGGGAGACAAGAACAAAATTTTACGGTATCTTGAAAGCAAACAGTAACATTCAATCATATGTCCAGTCTCATAATTGTATCTGTTAAGCTGAGCAACAGATTAGACAATAAAAATAGATATTATATCAACCATTGTTAATCACCTGTTCTTGTTTTGAAAGCCTGTTACATATGTATTGTTTGTTACCCTGTTTCTGTCTTTGCCTCAATTTTGTTCTTCCTTTTGTTTTTAATTTTCACAATAAAATAAAATTAAATTAAATTAAAAAAAGAAAATTTAAAAAAGAAGAGATAGGTACATAAAATGCTTCCTGAAATGACTGTCCTGCAGCAGACATTGCATTGTTCTTCTTCTCCTTCTTCCCTCAAATGCTGTGAGGCTCTGAGAATAGCACCTGCATTGGGTTTTAAAATTCAATTGTGCTTTGCAAAGGTGAATCTTCCAAAGGTGAAACTAATAGCTTGATTAAATGAATTAGACGCTAAAAGAGAACAAAGAGCAAGGTCAAAAATAACTCCAAGCTGTGGATAATGAAAAGGGAAAAGAATCAGTCACCATGTAGAGAGAATAGAAAAGAAAGTGTCTGAGAAAAAATAGGCAAGGAGTTTCGTACATGATGAGCTTAAAGTAATAGTGGATTTTGTAAAAGCCCCCTGATGGTGTGTTAAACATGATCCTTATTATCTTAATTCTCTTGTTCCATTATCATCATTCAGTAAGAGGTGAACTAACTAATGTAAAGCCCTGAAAATATTATCTGGAATATAGTAAGACTCAATTTATGTGAACCATTACTCAAATTCTGTTACTATTTTTACCATCTTTTTAAATGGCCAATTTGAAACATTGAAATGATTCTTCATTCTTTCATTTGTATTGCCTTAATTTTAGACTTACTATTTGCTATATCAAATTTATGATTACAAAGAAGAGAAATCATTTTCTTAGTTTGTTCTGGTTAAGATACCACAACTCCATCCTGTACCCGTTCATTCATAACGTAACATGGTCACTTTGCTATTTCCTATTCAGAATCACAAGACATGTGTTTAAAAATATAATCTTACTACTTAAGTGTATTACATAAATATTCATACATGGTATGTTATGTTTAAATTAATATTATTTATTATTACTTAGACTTAAACCAGAACACTAGGAAAAGAATCAAAATCAGTCACTTGATGAGATTACTAATATAAAAGATTAGTATTTTCAGTATTTGCCTAAAGGTTTGATGAAAATTTATACCATAATTTTATAGCCACTTTTCATATCCTGGATTTTAAACTTTTATAATGTGCTACAAATTTCTTCGGCCATTGAAATCTACTTCTGACTAGTTGCTTAGTAGATTTATATAATTAGAATTTACATGATCATCACATGTTAAAAATGAAACTTAATTAGACTGAAAATTTGCAGAAGCCCCAGATGACTAAAGGTATTTATTTGTTTATTTATTGTACTTGTTATAAAACTCAGGATCTTGCACTTGCCAGGCAGGGATTGTGCCTCTAAGATATATCCCCGGCCCTAAGAATCTTTACATGTCAACATTTATTACAAAAAAATATCTGTTCCTGAAAGCCTAGCTCCTGTCTCTAGAGCCCACATAGATTATGGCTGACTCTATCCAGAGAAGAAGTCTATGTATCTTCTGAAGTATAGGAGTTCCCCAAAGTTGTCCATTTGATCCAAAAACCTCATGGTACCATTTGTGCATTCCACTCACCCTCCGAACCACTGCACTATCACTGGAACTATTTCTCTTAGCAAACTTCTAGCTAACTGAATTCTAGAGGCCTCAGTCCTTCCATCTCATGAAGCTCTGTGATTTCATTCCTGCAGCTCCCCCCCAATCTGACCTCCAAACTCTACCGTTAGAATTAGCATGCCATGTTTAGAAAAGTTCCCTGGGTGCTTAGCTCTTACCAGAAGTCCACTTTATTTTTGCACTGTAACTGAAACTAATGCTTCCCTTCAGGCATTTCTTTCCATCCTACCATTTCATACACAATCAGCTCAGTACAGCACTCTCAGCCCATTGCCAGGTTGGAAGGGGACATCAGTGGCTTATTTTATTATTTTTACATTAAAGGAAAGATTCTTGCTCTTTGTTCTCTACCTATCATCAAATCTACTGCCCATTAAAATTATATGTGCATTGTGTGCCCCTTCTTGGTGTCATGTCCCACTCAAATTCCTTTATCCTATGATCTAACAATAATGACGTTTAAATTCCGCCTTCCACCAGTATCCATCAGGGAAATACATTTTGAAACCTCTCCATCTCAGTGACCTTAAAATATATCTAATTAAACCATGTATACTTCCCTAGACACAACCAGGAGAGTAGCATGTTTTAAAATTACAAATCCAGAAAACCCTCTCTGGATAAGTACATCTTTCATTCCCAGCTTCTCATTCGCCTTTCTCACTGCACCTCCTGCCGACCATATCGAGATGACTGCAGGGCCACCCAGATAGTTTAGTGGATTAAAGTACCTTCTTAGGTAGATGCAGGGACCAAAGTTCAATCCCGGGCTTGCCATGCTGGCCCTGCCCCAGGGGTGCACTGAGACAGTGATTGTGTCAGGAATTGGTGATATACACCTGTAATCTGTGCCTGGGAGGCTGAAAACAGAAAGATCACTACAAGTCCAAACTGTGCAGTGAGGCTCTGTAAGACCTTATATTAAACACATGAAAAAATGATTCCTAGTTACTGAGCACTCTATATTTTCCCATTCTTCACCTTCTAGCATTTAGTCTTTTTCCTACCTAGGTTAAATTTCAATGAGCAAAAATCTCCCTCTAATGTCTTAATAGCATCTCATTATATGTTGTTGTATTTTAATTTCATTGTGCACACATGGAAAAACCCCAAACCTTAATGAACCCAACTGTTTGCTTGCCTAAATCAAGATCAAAGATAATGACACTATAAAGTAACCCATATGCACAGATTGGTGCCAACATAAATCCATGGTTTCAAGTCTCATCTGGACTTTGAACATGTCTGTTAATTAGTCTAACAATTCCAAGTCAGTTTTCTTTTCCATTTTCTTCAAGATTGTAATGAATCTCTATTCTTCCCAACCATCTATTCAAGTGCAATTCCTTCTGCATTTCCAGCTATTTATTTTCTACCTATTTTACAGGAAAGAAAAAATACATCAGTACCATACTATGTAAGAACTACCCTGAATCCAAAAACCATCCTTTTCAAATTTCTCCAGATTCTTTGCTTTTCCAAACACTTTGCATTCTGTTTATGCTCTGAAACATCCATTTTGCCTCCTCTAAAATGCATTCTAATATTTTTTTTTTCTTTTTGGCATAACTTGAGATTGAACTCAGGCCCTTGCACTTGCCAGGGAAGTGCTTATTCTACTACGCCATCTCCCAGGCCCCCCATTATAATTTTCATCAATTCTCTTTTAACCTACTTCTCAACATATTATAAAAAAGGAAGAACTATTCTTTTTTATTGTTTCAGTCACCAACCAATAGCATACATTCTTATTCAAACCTGGTCCTATCACTCTCTTCACCAATATCTATCCCCTTGGCTCCCCATGCCTCTCAGAAAATGGTTGAAACTTTTAGCTAGGTACGTAAAGTCCTTGTTCACTTGACCATTGACTGGGTCTTTTAGTCTATCTGTTGCCATTTCCTTATACATTTTAGACTCTCATAATTTGCAAAATATGCTATATTCCTTCATTAAAATATTATATCCATTTATATACAGTTCTATCATCTTTAAAGCAAACTCCTATCTTTACCACCCTAGAAAAAATGACAGTGTTTCTTTTCTTCCCAGCCACATGCCTTATATTAATAGTAAAGTTTCATATCAAATATTTCATCCTCTTCTGAGATTGCTCTAACCACCCATTTTGTAGCAGTTGCTCCATTTGAAGTCACTTGAACATTTGAGCTATCTAGTAGGTATCAGTTTTGCCTCTCTGAGTCTTTAAACACTTAGAGCTCACTGAGGATAAAAACAGTGTATTATTCATCTATGTATTTTCAGTCTTGAGGTAATCATGTTGTTGCAAAGAATTACCCTAGGAAATGTGTATTTGATGAATCAATAAGAATCATTTCACTACACTTCCTCCCATTGAAGCTGCTGCAGCTACCATATGTCAAAGATTACTTATTGATTCTTATTCCATTCTGTCATTTCAGGTTTACAGAGAAGATGCCAAGAGTTAAGTTGTGCATATATTTAAGTTTGAGAAGATCACAAGATGGATAAAGGTTGAAGAAGAGAGACAAAGGCAGGGCAGCCTTAAATTTATGGTGATTCCTAGGAAAGGAGAGACATGGAAGGATTGTGTATCATTCAGTGCTTACTAGAAAAATAGCTTTAATATAAGTTACATAAATGTATGGTGATTCACAAGGTCCGCTTGCAGTAGCCATCTGCAGAGTCAGGTGTGGAAGGGTTCAAAAGGGCTGTCTGTGTGTTGAGTGCTGGAGAACCAGTCAAAGTTCAAAGGCCTGGATTTCACTCTTTTAGTGAATCCACATCAGGAGGCAGAGGTATCTGTGAAAGAAAGCTGAGGGGTCTGTGCTAGAAGCCAGAAGATAACATCCAAAGCGAAGGTGAAGAGTGGAGCTCCTCTGAAGAGACTAAGGCCAGCCTTGTTTCTTTATTTCCCTTATTTCCATTAAGCTCCAAGCATATCGTTGCTGTCACTGGCACCCAGGGTGTGTCTTATGTCTTCCATAAATTCCTTCAATAAATTTCACTCCCAGAACTATGGTGATCCAACTCAGTTAAGTGTTACCTACTATTTACTCAAATTGACACAGGCTGTCAACTATCACAGTCTGTTTAGAGAAGTATCTGATTTCATCACAGTTCTACAATAAGTTTAGCCATGTTGATGAGAAGTCCTCGAGCCAACCTAGCTACCTTTTGGGGAATTTCTTAGTATCACAGTTTATAACCTGCTTTGATACATCTGCCTAATCATTAATTGTGAATGGCTTACGCCGGGCGTGGTGGCGCAGGCCTGTAATCCCAGCACTCGGGAGGCTGAGGCAGGAGGATTGTTGTGAATTCGAGACCAGCCTGAGCTACAGAGTGAGCTTAAAGCCAGCCTGAACTGCATAGCAAGACCCTGTCTCAAAAAAACAAAAAACAAAAAAAAATTGTGAGTGGCTCAAGTTGCTGTGAGCCACTCTGCAAATTGCTGTGATGGATCCAGAGAAGCAGTGGCTGGATTTGTCAGTCAGTTACATCTCAGAGTGTATTCATAGCCAGCCTGCATGTCTTTCTTTTAACTCATCAATTTTATTACCAATTTAAAAATATTACTCAAAGGATATCATGCTAAACCAATTACTGTTTGGAATACTAACCAACAAACAGCTCTGGATTTCTAAAAGTAGTGAAATATGTATCTCCCTTCACCTTAATATATTAAAGGGTCAATTTTATTATAACCTATCACAGATGATCATTATGCAAAATATAGGAGGAATAAAATATTAGTGAATTCTTAATTACATATAAAAAGAAGTCTCTCTTTTTCTGGTGGTACCAGGGATCAAACTCAAGACCTTGTACTTGCCAGGCAAGCACTTATTCCCCTGAGCTATCTCTCCAGCCCAAGAAGTCTTTTTTAAAAATATTTCAGCCCAAATATAAATTATCCTGTCAAACTTACAAAAACCTCTAATGTTCAGTGAATTTTTTCAGCTTTATCAAGAGTGTCAGTAGTATACAGACAGGAAGTGGTCCTCTACTTGTCTTTGAGTTTTCCTATCATAATGAATGTATGCCAATTTAGTTTTCACCAGTGCAGTGTGAAGTAACATAAGTTGAGTGGTTTTATTATAATGTATAGTCTTTAACAATTTATTGTAACAAATCCCCAAAATATTTGAACTAATGAAGATAGGCATCTTTTTGTGTGTCACATAACCTATAGCACCTAATAAAATGGATTATGCATTGCAAATAGCAAATAAATGGTGACTGACACATCTGTGATTTACAGTGTCAGGCACACTTGTTAGACTCTCCTATAATATGCTTTAATAATGTGATATAGCTTTTTAATGTAGATATATGAAATGATAGGATTAACTGCAGACGGTATGGAGCTAAATATTGTAAAGATGTTTTATGAAATATTTTCTTAAAAATACTTTAGTAGTTCCTGAAAACTATGCCTCTTAAAAACTCTGACACACAAAATTGCCCATAGATTTCTTGAAGAAAATGCTTGCCAAACTACCCATGAAGACCCAAGGAAGATGAGAGTGACATATCAAAGAAGTTAACACACAGTATTACTATGAGTTAAACTTCAGTTGACTCTATCCAAATCCAAAGTAGAAAAGGCTCTTAACAGCTGTCCCCTAAGTTGGCAGTGACGCTGGTTCCACATGAGCCAATCATTCGTCATGGCTCTGAAACAGTGATTGGTTCGAAGAGGAGTGGCATGACAGCCCTTATTTTAAAAAGAGCATTCTGTCTGAAATGCTAAGAATAGATTATTGGGAGAGAAAGGAAGTATAGAAACAGAGATAGTGGCTCTTAAGAGAAAGAGACCAATATTAATATGATTTCTATCTGCCTAGCCATGGTGGGAGTGTCACACATTATTGGAATCTGCATATATCACAAGGTTAGAACTGAAATTGTTTGTGGAGGGGTTGCAGTGAGTCAGATAGAAAGATGAGTCTAATAAATTTTGACAATAAACAAACAGAAGAGAGGCTTGTTCAATTTTTTGGAAATAGAAAAGACAGGAAATGCAGTATGGACTACAGATGGGAGCATTGGCATTTTAATTTTTAGCATGGTAAATCTAAGGTAATTATAGATAATACCAGCATGGAATTTAAATAGATAATCAAATTTAAAAAATGAATCCAAATTTAAGCGAGAGACCCAAATTATAGTGATGACTTAGAGGAATAATGAAAATATAGGTGCCATCTAAATGATGAGATTTAACCTGGTCACTTAAAGCATAGGTAGAACAGAGAAGAAAATGGTGTTATAACTTATATACAAATGATCCCCAGAGCCTGATTCACCTATAGGTGGAGCTTCAAGGACTAAATCACGGATGTGTGGTAGTAGATTAGTGCACTGATAGGTCTAGCATAGCTCTGGCTGTGGAGGTCAGATTTACTGAAGAATAAAGAGGCACTGTAGGTTGGGGTGGCACCAACCAATAGGCCTGTAGCCTGGATAAACAGTGAAGATGAAGGAAGCTCACTGCTTCCTGTCTGCCATGCCATGAACTGCTTCTTCTCTACCATGCTCCCTGCTTTAGAGTCGCCCAACTGTGGATGGAAACTCCTAAAATCTGTGAGCCATGATAAACCTTTTCTTCTCTATCTTGTCCATGTTGGATATTCTGTCTCAACCAGGAGAAAATAAACAAAGGGTTCAATGATCCAAGTATGAGAAAACTCAGTGGGAACCATAAAAATGTCCAAATAAAAGTAGTCAGTAGAGTAGAAGAACCAAGAGAAATTAATTTCATGGAAGCCAAGTGATGATGTATTTTATAAAGAACATGTTTATCTGGTCTAATATTGCTGTTAAGAAAACATCAAGAAAATTAAGGCCTGTAAATTTACAAACATGGAAGTACTATGTAATCTTTAGAGGGAAGGTTTACTGAAGCAGGTAGAAGTAAATGCTACAAATAATTTTTTAATGGTAGTATAGATAACTTTTCCAAAGTTTTTGTGTAAAGAGATCAGACAAAAGAGACCTTAGCTAGCAGGGTCAAGCAAAAATTTGTTGGAGAGTGGGTTTGTTCAAACTGGAAAATTTAAACATGTATTTATATCTGATAGAAGGAGGAAAGCTGAAGGTATAGGAGAAATAAAAAAATTATAATTGTTAAGTAATGATACTAATAATCGAGAAAATGCCCATTGAAATTGCAGTGAACTACTTTCCATATCAATGAGAAGGGGGAAATGAAAAAATTCTGTTATACCAAATGTCAGCCAGAATGCAGGAAGTAAACTCATGTAGACTGCTGAAAGGGTAGAGCATGACAACAGCCACTTAAGAAGAATATTTGATAACATACAGTGAAATTAAAAGTGTTTATTTCCCATGACCTAGTGATGGCACTTTCTGGGACACTTTTCATAACAATTCTTTTCCAATTTCATTGTGCACACTAATCACTGGGATCCTTCTTAATATTCAGATTTAGATGTAAGGGGTCAGGCAGGAGGTCTGAACGTCTACACATCTAATGATTCCATGCAATGCTGTCGTGACTTTGTGCAGATACATCTCCAGTGTCAAGGCTCTGCTAAAGTGCTCACATGTGTACAGCGATGCAGACACTATGAAGTTCACTGCAGCATAGGAACAGGGAAAAGATGCCAAAAGCCTGACAGTCCATTAATATGAATACAGACAATACATTATAATGTATTCAGAGAAGAAAATATCATACTTAATTCATCCTTAACAGTATGGTGTTAAAACAAAAACCCAATTATCCAAGCCATCCTCTGTGCATACATAAATGTATCTTTTAGGGCCAGCAAGATAGCTCAGCAGACTAAAGCACTTGCTTAGGCAAGCTTAGGCAAATGCAGGGGCCACGGTTCTGTCCCCAACACCACGTGCTATACCAGCCTCCCTGCCCAGGTAGGCTGAGCTGGCCACAAAAAGAAAAGTAAGTTTAAATGTATCTTATTTCCCTTCTTTCTTGATATTCCTCATCCCAGTTTTTCCCTTCTCTTTGAGTAGGCTCTTTCCCTTTAGCAATATCCATTGTACCTTTCATATTTTATTTATACTTTCAGGTTCTTACACTAGGAAAACAATGCACTCTTTGCATGTGTGGGTCTGATTTATTTCACTTGAGACTAAACATAGTGACAGGCATGCCACTACTATGCCAGCTCCCCACTCACTCCACACTCTGTCATCCCTCCTTTTCCTTGAACAACTGCTGGGCTTCACAATCTCCATCCCGTGTACCATCATACTTCTTGTACTATCTTGATTAAGTTGTCAAAGGTGTGCCTTTTTCATAATTCAATATATTTAAATCAACATAGCACCTCTTTGAAATTGTCTTCTAAAATTTTTGCCTTTGAAAGCAATCACATCATGACCAATATAAAAACTAGAATCAGTGCTGGCCTCCATTTCTGAAAAGAGATTAAATGCTGCCTAATGGCCAGCTGAAATTGAAGAAAATGAAGCCTACAATCCACAGCACTTTAAGCTTTCAGTTGTTTCATGCAGATTAAATGCAAAATCTGATGTCAAAAATGATAGAAATGTAAAACACATTTGTTCACTTACCAATATATTATTATCCTGCCATGTGCCAAGCACTGTATGAAACATGGAAACAAAAGCAAAGCTAAATGGTCAGCTTCCTGATTTATCTTTCAATTAGTCACAGGCTATTTTCCTAGGTTATGCTGTAGATTAGAAAAGTTTCTCAGAAATGTCTAGGATGTCTGTGTGTAAGAGACTATAAGGAAGAGGTCAATTCATTGTATTATTTTCTCCATAACCTCAATTAAATAGAATGTAATGCTGAAGAAGTTGATGGTCCCATTTAACTTGTTCTACTGTTTCTTTAGTTGATTCTTTTACAGTCTCTTTCACTCAAGTACCTACTTCACAAACCTTTGTGTTGTTCCATTTAGATACTCCAAGTGGAGTTAAACACCAGGGAGTTGAAAATGGATACACAGGTGCTTAAAGCAGGTTCTCAGCTTGAGGTTTCTGCCTTTATCATGCCATATCACTAGGGTCCATTGAAGATGAGATTATCTAGAGTGGATAATAGAAAACTAGAAAGAGGGGAAATAAAAGAGCCTCCTTATACTTATCAAGCACATGACAGTGAAAGATACATCAAATAAGTACAAATTTTTATGGCTATGTGTGTTCATCTTTCATCAGTTATAAGAGAACAATTTGCTATATACTGCAATGACCTTGTTTTTTTGTATGGTTAAATTTTCAGAAATTTTCTTATTTTCTTTAATTTCAAGACATTAGCACCATCACAATTTCAAACAATCTTTGCCAAAAGTAATTCTTGGCAGGGCTCTCAACCGATGACTCAGAATCATGAACATCTATTGAACACAGACTATTTTGTTTTATTAACCTATCAGTGAAATAACCTCAAATGAATTACATTAGAAACAGAAGACACAGGGTAGCAGTTAAAGGCCAGAATACAACGAGCCTATCTTTATATCTCTGACTTCTTCACATTACTTTTCCCATTTAAATCTAGAATGAAAGTCAAAATAACTTTAACATAAAACTATGCAAGCTTTTTTAGTCCTCATAACTGAAATGCCTAGAAGATGGGGCCCTTGTCCAGGACCATTTTCAATGAATACTGATGTGTTCTTCCTGTGACTCTTCTGCCTAGACCGAAGTAGTCAGGCTCTCTTGAAAGCTTATTGGTCAATAAAAGTTCTGCTCTGCTCAAGTCTTCAGTGTGTACCTCTCAGCTACTTACTAGGACAGTCTTACAAATGCCATTCTCATGTAATTTTCATTGTTTTCCAAAGATGTTTAAGGGCTTTCAGATAGATCTGTGATTATTAGTTTAAGTTGCTCATAGTCAATAGGAAGATGCATAGTCAAATAGGAAGAAGCACAGTGTGATAAGAATAATGAGAAAGTTATACAAAGTCAAAATAAACTGAGGTCAGTATGAAAAGTTCCAGAGAAGTTCCCGTCTTGTCTTAATTATGAAGAGTGAATAAATATTCTGTAGTAAACATTCTTTCAAAAAACAAAAAAAAAAAAAGGGTGCACAAAAGCTCAGTGATTTATAATGGTGTTAAATTCTAGAAAATTCATCTTCAATTAAAAATATTATGCATCAAAAATGCATGTGTTTTACTTAACCTATCAAACATCACAGCTTAGATGAAGCTTCCTTAAATTTGACTGAAACGCTGCGCCTTCTGGGAGCCAAAAACACAAAGCCTATTCATATGTGGTAACCACAGCTGATGGGGCTGCATCTGGCTGTGACTGCTCAGCTTCAGAAGGGAGAAGCATTGCCTTGGAAGGCATCAAAATTCAAATTGTGAAGCAGTTTCTCTTGAGTGCTGACCACTCCTGCACCATTGTTAAGTGCAAAAATCATTAAGCTGAAATATAGAAGACAGGGAATACCCATAATTGGATAAAAACTTGTAATCACTGAGTCAAAGATTAACTGATTTTTAAGAAATTCCTTTTTCAGTATGCCATCTTAAATAAAAATAAAACGCCATTTAAACTATTACATACAAGTGATTATAAGAAATATGATGACTTCAAAACTGTAAAAAATATTTTAACAATTTCAGTTTACAACCAAATTAAAAACTGGCAAAATACATAAATAGATAAACTAAAATGGATGATATCAAGTACTGAAAAGTGTTATTCAGAAATTTAAGCTAGGATAGTGAATTAAATTTGCTAGATGATTATCAGACACCAGTGGTGAAAAATGTCTTTTCGGTGGAAATGACATCAAGGACACTAAAATTCTGAAGATGAAAGAAACACTCCAAGTAAGTACCAGTAATGTCTAACTTAACATTTATAGAGTCTTGGAGAATAAATACACCATTGTCAGAGACTGAAGAGGTTTGCTACCACTGGAGAAGACAGTAAGGAAAAGGGAAATGTTGCCAGTTGAAATCAGAATACAAGAAAGATCCAGATTTAATATGATGTTTATTTTTCAGACACTTTAGGTTCACTTCAGCAGCTAAGAGAAGTTGCTAAAAGTTTTTAAGAAATAGTATGAGTCATGTTATCTTTTAGAAAGATAAGCCAGCACATGTTGATTTAGTTAAGAGTAGAAAACAAGACACTTGTTGGGAAACTATGACGGTAATACAAGTGGCTTTCAACTAGGATTCTGGTGGTAGAAACAGAAGTAAATAGGTTTTAGTTCTATTTTGACATCACAATTGACAGGACTGTCTGATGGATTAGAAGGTAAATAAAATAATGTAAGATTGAAGGAAAAGTTTCCAGATTTTGGTCAAAATACTATAAGAGTGAAAGGGATATTTACCAAAATGGGAATAACTTCAAGAAGATATGTAAAGGGAAATGCAAAACTAATGGTGGCAGTGTAAAATATGAGATGGCTCTGAGACTTCCAAATGGAAACTCAAAGTGAGAGACACGAGTCATGTGTACAGGATTTTAGAGTGACAAAGGCTAGAAATAGAATGTGGGGGATCCATGAGTATTATAGATACCATTTGAAGCGATGAATCAATGTGATTGCCTAAAAAATGTTACTAAGCAGAGTAATGAAGAAAGCCAGTTTAGAGACTTGGAGAACTTTAGAGATCATGAAGATCAAAAAATGCTGAGAATAGGTAGCCAGTCAACTCCATGCAAAGCTAGCAGTCATGATAAGCAATGTATAACAACAATGTAAGAGTGTGATTTGTGACAGAGGTAGTTGTATGAGTTGGAAAAAAAATCTGAGAAACTGAATAGGGAAGTATAGAGACTTAACATTAAAGTCCAAAATTGTGTATCCCTTTGACATGCTTAAAATTCAAAGGTCATCAAATGGCTAACTACACCCTTTCAGCCTATTCCCATCAATAATGCACTTCTGCAGAACAGACCTCTTTACCAAGAAAACAAGGCACAATTCCTACTTATCTCTGGGTATGACATTACTATAACATTATTCAAAAAGCCAACAATAGCCTCTGATAGGACCAGAAGTCATCGCACATTCTTGATGCTCTGATCCTGCATTCCACAGCCATCAGTTAAAATACCCTCTTCCCCAGTATAACCTCATCTGGCCATGCACAGCATATAGCTTCTTCTTCTGCCAGGCTAGCAGTGTATATGATCAATAAACCAGCTTATCTCGAGGCCAGTGTTGGGTATCATGTTCAGCTATTTCTATAACACTAGGACAGAATCTCTTCCTCCCCATGGGATGAATGACAGTTCATTGAAACAAGAAGTGACCACTGGGCTTGGCAACATGCATGGCTCCTGGTCATGAATGAGACTCTGACAAAGAAATACAGTAGGTAGGAGAGCTGGGAGCTACAACAATCTAAATCCAGAAGTTCCACTTCTTATGGAAGCAAACTAATCAAGTAGTAGATGGGAAGAAAAGTGATTTCAGGGATGGTATTGACAGGAGGTTCTAGAGCATATATCATGAGTGGAGATGAAGGATACATGATGACAGTCAAGAAGCAAAAGCCAAAGATTGCAGGAATAAGGTCCTGTGAAAGGGGAGAGGTAAACAGCTGCAGGACACAAAATTTTTAAGAGAGAAGAGAACTCTTCTATAGTTATCAGGAAGGCAGAACACAGTGAGATAGTTAGGAATTTGTTGTGTTATAGAATTGATGGGAGAAAACTGAGTCTTTTTGCTTACAGCTAATTCAATTCAGCTATGTTCATTGGCCCTAGAATAAACAGAGAAGAGAAAAAGCTGTGCTTAACTAAAGTTGGAGGCTTTTAGAGAATTTTTCAGGAATTTTTATGTGAGAATAAAATATTTATTGTTTTAAGAGGAAAATACGCTACTAATGATTAAACAAGGTAAGTGTAACATTTCTTAAAAAGCAAAGTGATGCAAAAATCAAATCAACTTTTAGATGATGTATCAAAATGATCAGATTGCTTTTGTTTTTCATTCCATGGCATTTTGGCATTTATCACTTTTAAAATGAAGAAAGTTTATTAAAGAATGATCTGAATGCAATATGCTAGATTCAAACTAAATTGCTGAACTGAATACTGTTCTTAAAAATTAAATACATGGCTGACAGGATAGCTCAGTGGTATAAAATACCTGCTTAGGCAAGCTTAGGCTGGTGCAGGGGACTGCAGTTTGATCCTCAGCACCACATGTCTTCCCAGACTCACGTTCAGGGCAGGCTGAGCCTGCAAAAATAGATAGATAGATAGATAGATGATAGATACATAGATAGATAGATGATAGATACATAGATAGATAGATGATAGATGCTTAGGCATCTTTACCAAAACCTATATTCTATATTATTAAATAAGAGGCATAGGGTAACATGAGCGAGATAATAATATAAAATGATTCAGCACCAAATAAAATAAGGGGACTATAACTGGAAATTCTCATATAGGAACAACAGTGGTACCTCTGGTACATGTTTCAAGTGACTTCACTGCTACAAAACAGCAGGGCCAAAATTCCTAGGAAGTGACATTTCTGGGAATCTACATTTTAGTAAGTTCTGAAAAACTAGATTAACTACATCTTACTATGGTGGTCTACTTAATTGAAAATATGAGTAGGATGCTTCAATTCATATTAAATTAGCTTCCAGAGTATGAGATAATATATGTAATGCTTTTAGAATAGTACTTGGCATATAGTAAATGACAAATAAATGTTAATTATTACTTTAATATTGTCAGCAGCACTTGTCAAATGTAAGGAAGATGAAAATGATGCTATGAAATGTCCATCCATCATCCTGAGAAGCATTTTTATTATTTTAGTGAGGAGAAGGCCATAACAATCCCTCTTCAATTTGCTTCCTCTTGGCTTCTGAACCTGTGTTAGAACATTATTGTAAAACCGTGAAGATAAGCCTGCTCCTCACAATCTAATAAATGTTAGGAAATCCAGTTAACTCCACTTCTTTTTAGGCTTGATTTGTTCTAAATGCTTGTCTTTTAATGAAATTTATTAAAAATTTTAAAACTCAGGCTAAGTCCTCATCATACACTATATACTGTTGTCCAAAGAACAAAATGAATAGCTCTCTTTTTCTTTTTTTGCTTTAATGGCACTGAGAACTGAACCCAGTACTTTATGCAACCGCTTGACCACTAAGCTCCATCCCTACCCCTTGTATAATTCTTCCTAGGACAATTCAACAAATTTTACATGCTTGCCATCTGCTAGAAATAGCAATTCTCCTTCTGAAAACCAGGTGCATTCAAATATGGTATCGCTAATGATATCATTTAGACAACAGTGAAACATTAAAAAGACTACTAATGTCCACTGGTAATGCCATAGTTAAATAAATGCTGTCAAAAGCAGAAGAGTATCAATTTTAAAATATTTTAAAATAGTACAAAATAATTCTATAGAGATACAGGTTCTCAATCTATTAAGAAATATAGCTACTACAAGTTGAAAATCTTTAATGTTCCAAAATCTGAAACTGTTTGAGTACCACATGGAAACTTCCAGGGCTGACTTTCTGAAGTGAGTCACTGTCAAAACACAGCAACACTAAAACTATTGCGCTAAATTATATCTAAGCTATAAGAAAAGGTTTATATGTAATATTTTTTTTAATTTAAACTTGGGTACAATCTCCAACACAACTCTTTGTATATATAGAAATATTCCAAAATCTTAAAAATAATTTAAAATCTCAAATTTTCTGCATACCAAGCATTTCATACATAGTATGTATAATCCATGTTACCAAAAAAATCACTATGTTTTGTAAAATGTTAAAATAAACACTGGTAAATTATATATACCCAAATTATACTACATTTTATGTCTGAATGATGGTATTAGAGGCAATTTCTATGCTTTTTCCTTTTTCTATCTGCATCTTCTAGTTTTTATAAACAGTATCCTTGCAGTCACTTGAATATATAGGGTTTTTTGTTCATTGTAAATTATTATAGACAAGGCAATACATAGGCAGACTTCTGACAATACTAAAGCTTAGTTTCCTATTGTCATGCATACTATTAGGCACTCAAAACTAAGAGAAAATCTTTAAAAATTAACAAAAATACATGATGTAGTCAAATATTTAAGACAAACGTTAGGTCAGGAATGTAAAGGGGTTTACATTAATAATAAATTCAACAGACGGGCTTATAGCTCAGGTACCATGATTACCATCACCACAATTAACATCCATTGAGTTATTTCTCTAGGGATCTAAGCCTAGCTTTCAAAATTGGGCACATCTGGAATTAACATTAACTTCTTTAGATTTCAAGAGGATGATTTAGGGATATCAAACTACAGACAATTACACTGTATCCAATCTGCTGAAAGAGTTATTGTAGTTTCCAGAATAGTCGGCACGTTAAGTAGTGTCAAAAGTAAACGAGGAGATTATAAACCGTAATCCCCAACAACTGCACTGGGAATAGGATCACTCAGAAGACCTCTTAGCTTTCGGCGGCTCCTGCAGGCACATCCCGCTGCTCATGAGGCGGTGTCCCCAGACATCACTGCTTTCACAATAAAACACCTGACTAGGGGCAGAGCAAAATTTAAGACATGTCATCTCAAAACCAAGGTAAATAGTTTCCAGAAAAAAAAAAGAAGGAAGAAAAAGAAAAATTAAACCAAATGTTAAAGAAACTTTAAGTTTATGAAAAGCTTCTAGATCATTATTCAGCAAACAGCTGCACTATGAAAATGTACATTAGTATATAGGCTGTTTTGTGACCATTGGGAGTAAGTCATAGTTCATGTCATCTTCTTGTCAAAACAATAAAGTTTTTAGGCAAGCGCAGGGGCTGAGGTTCCATCCCGTGTTGCATGCTGTGTAGCCCCGCACCCAGCAGCAACCGAGTTCCAGTGCTGAGGAGGCTGAAAACGGGAGGATTTGCAAGTCTGAGCTCCATGGTGAGACTCTGTACCAAATACATACATACATACATACATATATTTTTAGTTTAGAGCACCTAGAAATTCATTTAAATTGCTTAAGTTTAAAAATAATTTCTACAATTTCAAAAGATAATAAAAAAGAACGTCTGAATTTTCCTTAGGAAATGTACAGGGATATGTATTTATTAAGAATACATTTCTGTAGTCAAGTTGCTTGGAGTAAAAATCCCTACTTTACCAAGCACTAGTTTTATCTCATGTAAGTTTTAGGGTCTCTGTGCTTCCTTTTTTATGTATTCAGTACAAGGTCTACAGGATCTCACTATGTAGGTCGGACATGTAGTGATCCTTCTGTTTTCAGCCTCCCAAGTGCTGGGATTACAGGCATGTGCCACCACCCAGTCTCAATCATAGTCTCAGCATGCCCCAGAGGTGGGGCTGGGGGCTGGCATAGCGCACCAGGGATCAAAACCCAGCCATGGCATTTGACTAAGCAGGCGCTTTAGTCCACTGAGCTATCTGGATGGCCCATTCTGTGCTTCATCTATAAAATGGGTATAATCATTAATTGTAACAACTACTCAGGACTAGATCAAGTAGACCTGTGCACAAAAGCCCTTAAGAAATATTTGGTATTTAACTGCTCAATAAACGTTTATTATTTGTATTATATAAAATGTACAACCCATAGAATTTAGTAGTTATTTTTAGTCTGTAGCTTGAATAATTTTCTTAATTTAAGACCTCATTTAGGCTCAGTCCTAGTCTTGTCTCATTTTTTCCTTTTGTTTTAATTCCAACAAACACCAAACTGCTTTTCAATCCTATGTCACTGAACATGGAGAGATAAGATTACATTATTAATGGGCCTAATATTCAGAACAATCTCACTAAACCTTGAATATCAAATTTCATGTCATATAGCATGAATACATGTGATATTTTACACTGGTGATCACAAAACTCCAGTGTATAAACACAAGACAGTGAAACCTAGGTCTTAAGGTTTAAGCTAAGTGGCTATTCCAACCATGCTATTCTAAAATCAAGTATATTTTTATCACCAGAAATTATAATTTTGAAGGGCCAGCCAGATAGCTCAGCAGATTAAGGCACCTGCTTAGTCAGATGCAGGGACCGGGGTCTGATATCCTGTGTGCAGTGCCAGCCCCATGCCCAGGGCGCGCTGAGACTGAGACTGAGTGTGGTAGTATGGCTGTAATCCCAGCGCTTGGGTGGCTGAAAACAGGAGAGTCACTAGAGTCTGATCTGTGTAATGAGACCCCATGGACCCTGTACTAAATACATAAAAAATAAATTATAATTCTGACATGTGTAAGAAATAAAGTTCAGACTCACTTTGAAACTTTCAATTAGAAGGACAGTATTGTATGCTAGCTCTCAAAGCATCGTTGTATGGTATATGAAGAATTAATAATATCTTAGAATGAGGATAAAATATAAAGAATTCTCAAAACCAAGTTCTGAAGATGGCCAATATTTAGGAATAAGGTAAAGAAAGAATAAATGGCAACGTGGGGCCGAGAAGATGGCTCAGTAGAATAAGCGCTTTCCTGGCAAGTGCAAGGGTCTGAGTTCAATCCCCAGTTCCGCCAACAAACAAACAAACAAAAATGAGCTAACTAGGGCCAGGGAGATGGCTCAAAGGAAAAACAGTTCCCTGTCAAGTACAAGGGCCTGAGTTCAATCCTCGGGTCCAAAAAAATGGCAACAGACATTACACAGGCAAAATAGCAAAAGAGAGAGATGGTGGAATGTCATGCAAGCTGAGAAGAAAATATTGTAAAAGGAAAGTGGTGAACTGTACTGAGTTCTACTGGAAAATCAAAATCAAATACAGAGAGCTGCCCTTCATGATCAGTTCTGGTGCAAATGCCACTGATGTCCTATTATACAGGTGCGAGTCCTAAGAGGGAAGACAGGGAGTTATCCCAGAAGGACAGTCAGTTTGAAATGCTAGTGATAAGGAGAGGACAACCATCTTCAGAAAAGCTTGTATAGTACAGGCAGCATTTTAGAGAAAGAATCTAGAGTTGGGGAGATAGCTCAGTAGAATAAGTACCTGTACCACAAAATAAATAAATAGAATCTAAAATGGTTTTTAATACTGACAGCTGTCTGTTAATGAAGGAAGAACTCAGGAATAATCCAGAGTCCCAGTGCTCCTAAAATAGAAAGAAAATGCAGGATCAGATAATGTATCTAGGAATTATAAAGGAGAGCTCAGATGGCTTCTCCAAGCTAGCAACTGTTAGAAAAGAAAGGAATTTCTGCCTTTTTATTGTATCTATAATGGTGTTTTATTGATTAGGTTATATTATTAGAGTTTCTAAGGAATAAAAGTAGAGAAATACAACAGAAAACTGTGAAGTATGAAGAATAGATGTTTAACCTGCTGCATAAAATAAAATGTGACTATCTTTTGATTCATAGTATTTCATATAGGAATTTAATAATACTTTTTAAATTTATTAATAAGCTTGGCTATCTTTAATTTAAATTTTATCAATTTAGAAACAATGTATGTATTTCTAAACATACACATCTATTTAAAATACTTGAAATCCTGAATATTTCTATTTCATATTAATATGGATGAGTATATAAAGTGAAGAGGATGACATTATTTGTGTTTATCAGGCTGGGGATCTCTAAGGGCTTGAATTTTAAACTCAGAGAGTGTTGGATAGAATTCAGGCTTTGCAAGTATCCCATTATGTAAAACTGAGCTAATTTCCACTAGCATTGGACTTTTAGTACTGTGCGTCCTGTAGTTGTTGTAAGGATCAAGAGAGTTGAAGAAAGAGCTCAGAAAATGCCACTTGTATCTTGAGCATTCATCATTGTTCCTGTTATTACCAATTTTGCATGTTTAACTTCATGTCAAATTATTGAGGTGCTTGACACAGCTTAAAAGCTTTTTATCTTCTTGAAAGATGTGCATTGTCCAGATTGTATGCATCGTGTTCACACACATACACACATATAAACACACACACACACACACACACACACACACACACACACACACACAGAGACATTTTGAGTCATTACACAGGTTCCATAAGCTAGGAAAGCACTATATGAACAGCAGTGAGTGCCAGAGCACTCGCTCTTCATGAGGATTTTGGTAAAAGTTTCATTTCCATTTGTGAGGAAAAAGTTCCCACACGACGAACTGCATCCAGCTTCTTATTGAAAAACATTTTTATACTTTTATACTTAAGTACTTGTGTGTAACTTGTGGTAGTGACCATGAGTAGAAAAGTGACTCCTGGTCTCTAGAGAAGGCACTCCATTGTTTTGCTTCCATGTCACAAGTGCCTGAGGAGTGAAGGACCATTAAGTGAGATGTATATGACATAATCTACACCTTGTAAAATATGTTATTTGCTGTTTAATATTTATTGAAAAAAATTCCATTAATACAAAAACTATGCTGTTTTACTGTTTAACTTTTTACAGTTTTCTTTTCCAGAGAAACAGACACAGCTACTAAGATATTATTATTATTATTATAGTTTATTAAAGAGATTAGAAGAAAAAAAATTATCTTAAATCTTTATATTCAGGATTGTCCTTTAGTATAATTTCTGATCTGAGACACACTGGAAGCTATCTTGTGTGAAGCAAACAAGGTGAAAGAATAAGAAAAAAAGTGTCAGAATAAGAACTGAGTTTTTATTTTGAGCCAATACCCAGAAAATATGCTTACTGTAGTTAGACTATTTTACCTCACTTCCCCCTTCAACTTATTGGTTTATAAATTATCTTAAGCATAATCAATATTTAAAATTTAAAAAATATGTGTTTTCAGAACTATAACCATAAAAGTTGATGATATAAAAATTTCATTACTTAGCTAACTTCTACTCATCAATTTATCATGATGTAAACAAAACATTTCTTATCTAAAGTTTGGAATAATTATCAATTTTCAACTAATATTAAGTAGTTAGGATTCTCATGGCTTTCTAGGATAGCACTAGGTTGGAGTGAATAATAATATAAAACATAGAATAGTAATATATTTACCTCCTTTAATTAAACAGTTGAAACTCAAGATTTCTTTAATGAGATAAAAAAATCTTTTGAGCAAAACTAAAATCTTAGTTTATGAATGATAACCAGATGCATTATCTTTAGTACAAAAACATACAATGATGTTGTACATTAATTCAGACCTCTTTATCTTTGTCTCTGACTTTCACAAATAGTTTGAAACTACAGCCAGTGCTTTATGGCATGGCTTGGACTCTTTTCAAACTTTATATTCTGATAAAAACAAATACTTAATCTTCAGAGAATGACTTTAAATTGAACACAAATGATAGCTGAGGGGCTGGAGGGAGAAAAATATCGAATTGAGAGTGCTAACTGGGTATCTACAAAGTGCGCTTTCATATCAACTTTATTGAGACCCACTTACACAGGAAAAGTGCAAAACTCAGAGTAATACTGTGTATTCATTTGCCTTCGGATATTTAAGGAAGCAACAATTGAATAAAAAATCAAACTGAGCAAAATATTTCTATCCTATTCATGAAATGACACAAAAGATGAAGTTATTAAAAGGGAAAAACTCAAAAAACAAGAAATAACACTAGAAGATGTTTTGCAGTTTATAATTTATGCTAATAGACTTAAGAAAAATCATAGCTGTTACCAGAGTTCCATGACACTACGGGCTCTTCCCAGAGACTTGTTCAAGCTTTTTATTGTCCTGAACAAAAAGTTGGGCAAGACTAACAAAGAAGGTAGAGAGGTTTTATGTTTCACAACAGAAGCAAAAGAAGTATGGGCTGTAAAGTGAATGTGGCTGAAGCCTTTTGTATTCCTCATTCCTAAGAAAACTTCACACAAGAGCATTTTATAGAAAACCTGCTTGATCTTGAGCCAGAAGACCTGAAGCTAGCACTCTCAGGCTGGTCCTAGGGCAGGGACTAGGGACTGAGCCTCTGTGCATCCGTTCTGGGTCTCTGTGATTGACAGCTCACATGCACTTGCTCAGCCAGATGGCCACATTCTAATCTCCTCCTGCAGAGCGAATGGCCTGAACAAGGAACACTGTTTTCTCAAAGTTCTGGAGGATGTGAAGTCCAAGTTCATGTGTCAGCAGCTCTATTGTCTGCACAAGCCTTCATTCCAAAGTTGCAGACAGCAACACATCTCACTGTGTCCTGTATGACTGAGAAAGCACAGGAGGCAGGTTCACCCAGGTTTCTTCATACAACTGAACTAATAGCACAGTGAAGCCTCAGCCATCATGGTATATCCATATCTAAATGCCCCATATTGAATGTAAGGGTGTTAATGCATATGTATTTTGTTTTGGTTTGTTGGTTTTTTTTTCTGTATTTTAGGGAAGGGTCTACAGGGTGTTCAGGGTCTTACTACTAGATAGGATTCATAATGATTCTTCTGTTTACAGCCTCCCAAGTGTTGGGATTATAGGCTCATGCCATCATGCCCAGTCTCAGCCCCTGTTTCAGAGCACCGTGGGGTCAGGGCCAGCATGCCAAGCCTCTGGATCAAACCTCCAGCCCCTGCACCTGTTTGCAGGTGCTTTAACCCACTGAGCTACTTGGCCGGCCTTCATATGTATATTTGATGGCCATAAACCCTCAATCTATAGCAAAAAATCTTTTAAAAAATAAAAAAACAGTCGTTGCCACCAAAAAAAAAAGGGATAAAAAAGTGGCTTGGAACAATAAAGACCTAAAGACAATAATCAAAACAATGGTATTGATGTTGGAGTGGTTTTAAGGTGCTCAGAGCTAATACTATACAAATATGAATTGCCCCAGAAGGTTTTAGGGGTACTGAAATGGAAATTACAACAGAATGTCCTGGGCCCTGTCAGCCTCTACATTCTTTTCCCTTCCCTGAACAGTGATCAGAAAGAACATTTATCTGAGAAGTGGGAAGATTCCTTGTGCAAGTGAAGGAAAAAGCGCCCAATTAGCTACTACCATCAGAGGATTATTGCACCCTAATCACTCATGGTATATTCCTGTAAACCTATACTCACTCATGAACTATTTCTATACACTAAATGGAATTGTAGACAACAGTTCTAAAATTAATAGTAGAAAGGGTCAGCCAAATAGCTCAGTAGATCAAGGTGCCTTCAAGAAGGTGCAGAGGCCCAGCGTTACATCCCCAGACCTACCCTACCCCTAGGGCGCACTGAGATGGCAATTGGACTGGGTATGGTGGTGCATGCCTATAATCCCTGTGCTTGGGAGGCTGTAAATAGGAGGATCACTAGGAGTTCTATCTATTGTAAGACCCTGAAGACCCTGTAGACCCTTCCCTAAAATACAAAAATAAGTAGATAAATAAAATTAATAGTAGAATCCACAAGCAAAACCAAAAAGAAGTGAAACTAAATGTAATCTACCAAATACAACTAGGATTAACAAATACCACAGACTGTGCTGACCCCATCCCCAGGGCAGACTGAGGCAGCCAGAGCTGGACCTGGTGCATTCCTATAATTCCAGAGCCTGGGAGGCTGAAAACAGAAGGATCATCATTAGTCCAAGCTATGTAGCTAGACCTTGTAACAACCAAATACATTAAAAAAAAAAAGAAGAGTCAAGAGTAGTCGTATGACTTTTAAGTGTTACTTGAATCTTTTACAATTCAACTGTGTACATGTATTTTTTTTTTTTTTCAGCAGAATCAGAGATTGAACTCAGGCCCTTGTGCTTGCCAAGGAAGTGCTTATTCTGCTGAGCCATTTCCCCAGCCCTGTCTACATATATTTCTTGGCTTAATTTGATATGTAATTTAAGAAAAAGAACTACTAATATTTTTAATTCAATAATATGTTCAATATCAATACAATAAAACATTCAAATTAGTAATAAATAATAGTTTCACTTATTACAAATAATCTATACAATTTCCAATTTAATAAATTAAGAAATGTAAGAGAAAATAGAAGTGCTTTAAAGGACAGTAAAATATAGGGTAGATATGACCAAAATATACTTTTATGAAAATAAAAATTAATACATAAAAAGTAGGGTCAAATAAAAAATATAAGAAAATACTACATGAAATATTTAAAGTGTTTTCAAATCTGTATATAAAGTTTGTTAACTAAAAGAACTTTCACAATTAAAAAAATTTGGGGAAACAAATTTTAGTAAATAAAAGCATTTAAAATGCTGTATTAAAAGATGAGCTTTTGAAACACACTAAAAATAAGAAAAACAATAATCATAATTTTTCAACAGTCTGTTGGCAATAGTGTCTGCACAAATTAAAAAGAATACAATAAATTGAATTTTTTTCCTGAGGATGTAACTCAGCAATAAGGCACTTGATCAGCATGATCTAAGCAGACTTCAAGCCTGGCATCACGTACAAACACACACACACACACACACACACCACATACATACACACATAGATGCATATGCACAGACTCTACAAGATAAAAGTAAAAGAACCAGTATCAACTTTTCCTTTAAAAATCTATGGCTGTCAAATTAATTAGCAAGTGAACAGCATTTTTTTTTCTTTTGAGTAGCTATTACATCTTCTAATCTTGTACTAAAATTCTAGTTAATATTTCCGTAGTGATTTTGAGAAGTGAAAAAAGTTAATAAGCAGTTGTTCTATTTAAACCTTCTATTGGATTTGAACAGCACACTTTTATCCATCTCTAAACGTCCCTCATTTTCTCTCCAGTCCATCCATACCATGTGTTACTTTGGTTAACTTCTGTTCTCATTTTTTTTTCTTTGTTATAGGCTAATGCAAGTGTAGAAAGAGTCAGTCTAAGCACAGTGCAACGTCTGCTCCAAATCAAAAAGAACACAGAAGGGAAAATTTTCAAATACAATCAGAATATCAAGGCAGGCACAACTGCACAAGTGAAAGAGGACTTCTGGAAATGTTTTAGAAGGTGACAAGTACTATGGAGTATGTTTGAAGCAAGGGCATGCAGTTTGAAGGGATTAATGGTAGTGTATCTTCTACTGTATAATTTTTTAAACATTCACTATAATTTTTCAATCTCATGTGGAAAAATATACAGTATGTACTATAGTATCTGAAGTGAAAATACTCATTATTAGCTAGTAGGGAACAAGCATACTCAATCCAAGCTATGAATATGTGGCAGATATGGTATCGACACATAAGTACTGAATATTTTTTGAGGGAGTGAATGAACAAACCAGTTCTAATAAGCTCTTAGGATTAGCAGCCTCTATTGTTATATTCAGATTGACATGACAAAAAATTTGTAAAAAGTGTATAGCATTTTGCTTTCAGATCCATTTCAAACATACACCAGATACATGATCCTTAGTCAAAAAATAATTAATTCCTAGGTTAATAACATTAATTATTTTCTTGTTTCCTTTCCCAGTTCAAATGAGAAGTCCACATCAGTTACAAGTTAGCATTTAGGTAAAAAAGCTTTTGCACAATAATATAAATCATTACCAAAAAAAACATAATTGGTATATAATACTCTACTTTCAAACATTTCAAGATAAAAGATGAAAATTTTAGGAGATTTTCCTCTACCCACAGAGAGAGGTCAAGGGAGAAAGTATCAGATTCTTTTAATACCATCTCTATTGTATGTACAGCCGGGTGAATAATAAGACACCCCTGTCTGTAACCTAAGCATATTCCAGCTGACACAGCACACCTGCGCAGGCAGCGAGCATACAGACTGAAGCTCTCAGCACATAGCTTGGCCTATGACACTAAAAAACAAATGAGAAGGAAATTAATGAAAGCAGCAGACAGACTGTGACTGAATCACAGAGAAAAAGAAAGAAATTTAGAGGAGGGTAAAAAAACTACAACTCAAATCCAGTAGAAGGTTTAAATCTGAACTTCTACTTACCGATTCCTTTCTTCACTCCCAACACACACTAAGGAAATGATTAATCAGGTTTTAGTATAAGATTAGACAAACATAACAGTTACTCAAAAGTAAAAGGAATGCTGTTTGCTTGCTAAGCCATTAAATATGTCCTGTTTTATTTTAAAGAAAAGAAAAATAAATAATAAAAACAATGGTATAAAATTTCAAAACAAAATAGTAGAAGAGTATCAATGATTAGTACATTGTATTGTTATCTCAAAGTAACTGCTCATATTACAAGATATAAATATGAAAAATTGATCAGAAAATATAGGCACAAATCTGTCTTTTTGAAGAACTAATAGCATTAAGTAGTGTAACTATCTTAACTAGCATGTGTGTCATTTCTTTACTTTCAATGCAAACCACCAAAGGCTAAATCCTTCTTTCATGGTCAAAACAGTTCACATTTTATTTGAACAATATGGCCTTAGTTATATAAAATATGAATTTTAAAAGTAAACTAGATAAACATTGTCCTCAAGTGAAATGGGAAGAGTACACAAAAGCCTTTTTTGAATTATGCTGGTTTTATGAAAATATATTTAAAGACTAATTAATTCTGAGTGAAGTAATTACAAGCATTTCCAAACTTTTAGTAAATTTATGGCATACTCAGATACTGACTTACACAGGCAGCTCAAATGATGAGCAACTGTATAAGCCAGGCATAAAACTTATAATAATAGTAAGCCATGTGGCACTCACTCCTCTGAACATTTTCGTGAGCTCAATTTATTTATTCCTTACAATAACCATATGGAGTATGGCCATACCTAGCTCCATTTCAAAATGGAAAAAAAATAGCTGCATACAAATTAAAACTTTTAAGTATCAAAAATTAGCAGTATAGGGGTTGTCATTTTAATTGTAAGCTGATCTGTTAAGCATTGCGTAATATTTGGCTTTTGTGTATCCTAAAAAGGTGTAACCTACCCACATACATAATTCACACAATAAACCACCACAATGAGTGTTAAGAGAGCAAGAAAAGTAGGCTAGATTAGAATCCACACACTGAATTATTCACAATAAAGATAGAGCGATAGTTAGAAATTTATTCTAAGTCCAAATATTTGAAAAATATTTAATTATCAGAATATTTTAACAATGAAAATCTTAGCCGGGCGTGGTGGTGCATACCTGTAATCCCAGCACCCAAGAGGGAGACAGGAGGATTGTTGTGAGTTTGAGACAAGCCTGACCTACAAAGTGAGCTTAAGGCCAGCCTGAACTGCATACTAAGACCCTGTCTCAAAAAGACAAAAAAAAAAATCTTAATTTGTTAAATTATGTGTTTGGATATAACCAATGAAATTTAAATGCCACTTAAAATAAAAAGGAAAGATCTTTAAGTGCCATTTAAATCTATCCCATTTATCAATTAGACTTTTTGTAACATCCAGGAACTTCACATTAGTCTCTTTTCCCTTTAAATTTATTTTTATTCTGAATAGTTTTTCTCAGAAAATACCATTTTCATGAATTATCCAAATGCTTAAAAGCATTTTATTGATAGCACCATCATTTTTCAAATAATTTTCTCAGTATAAATCAAAACATATTATTATTTTATATGACCATAAGTCTTCAGGTAAATACAAATTTCTTCAGGATTATTATTGCAACTCAATTAAAAAGAAGTACAAATTTATTGTTATAGTTTATTATTATTATTATATTGTACTGAAGATTGAACCCAGGCTTTCACATTGAGCAATAGTCTCAGAATTTTATTTATTTATTTGTTTAAATTTAGAGACACGGTCTCACTAAATTGCTGTATTGCTCAGGCTGGGCTTGAACTGGCAATCCTTCTGCCTCATATTCTGAGAGTCTCGTGATGATAGGCATTTGCAGCTATTTCTAACTCCAAATATTTTAAATAATTAATGAACCTGAAAACATTTTTCAATGGAAGTGCTCCTAAGTGAAATAAAGATGGATTATTATTTTCAGTTATGTCGCGTATCTGTGGATATTATTGCTAGAATGGGACAATTTCATCAGTATCAATTTTTCCCACTTTCCATTTTTATAGATGTGATCTCTGTAAATGTTGTTCACATAACTAAGAAAATAGAGATTGAAGGAGGTGGTTACTAAAAAGTTAATCAAATTTTTAAATCCTTTAAAAGTATATATTAAAACTCCCATAGCAACTTATCTCTAAATTTAATCAATGTTAATTATCTAGTAGCTCCTCCTTCTGAATAAATCTCACTTCAAAAGTATATTTATCGGATCATTCATGTATGACACTGTCACACCGACAATAGTATTTCAAAAACCCCTTTATGCCTACTGCAAGTTATTTTGGGGGGTAAGGGCATTACAATTATATGTAGAGAGTCGTATGTTACTGTTGGAAAAAAATAGTATACAAGAAAAAATGACCAAGTGGTTTAGAAAGCAACAATCTAAAATGCAAAGGAATATTAAGATGGAAGTACATTGATGTATTATGTGTGCATGCACACCTGTGTGTTGGAAAATACATAGAAAGTTATTTCAGTTTGTTCATCTGTAGAAGCAGCTATTTCTGAGGATTCTAATAAGAGTGAGGCACAATATATGTCAAGATCCTGGAACACAGTGCTTGATAAAAAAACCAACACTTGGTGGATGATAATTTTAAACATTTTCCCAAAGCTTTCCTGAACATTCGTTCCAAAGCATCCCCAATCATCCTATCCCATTAGTTTGTTTTCTTTCCATCAGGTGTTTTAATATCTGCTGTTGTATTATTTGTTGGTTCTTTTTATTGTTTGTTTAGATGAGAAGCCCTTAATCTCTGTGAGATCAGAATGCTATCTACACCTAATGCCTTGGGCACTGTCTAAAAAGGGTAAATTTTTGTAAGTGATTGATTAATGAAAGAATAAGTAACCATTATTTTTCCAAAAGCTGCCAAGACAGAACCATAGACTAAGCAGCTGAAACAATAGACTTTTTATTTTTAATCTCATACCCTTGAGTACTAGAAGTCCAAAATTACTCAGAAGCCTCTCCTTGAGCTACAGATTACTGTGTTCTTGCTGTGCTTTTGCATGGACCTTCCTCAGTGTGTTCTGCTTGTCTGTCACCTCTGTTTCTAAGTCTACCAGCTGTACTGAATTAAGACCTACCACTATAATCTCATTTTACCTCGTTTAACACTTTAAAAACCATATCTCCCCAAACAGTCACATTCTAAAATATAGATACATGGTTAACAAGTCAACATATAAATTTTGGGAAGATACAATTCATCCCATAACAGTGAGTATAGTTTTGGATTCTGACCTAGCTCAGCCAAACCATTAATTGATTGTTAATTTCAGGATCCTCTCTTCATCAAATGACAGATATGTGATACATAGAAAACACATAATGAATAAAATTTAGATTAGAAGCAGAGCACGTCCATGGATAGAAAGTCCTACACACAAAGGTTAATATCAGCTTTATCATAACAGCCAAACCAGAACACACACAATACATTCTTCTACCAGTCTATGAATTTATAGATGCTGTGTTCTCTGTCTACGTGGTGACACACTAGTCAGCAATACGAAGAAACTACAGATATATGAAACAACACTGGTGAACCTTGAAGGCAAGATGTTCAAATACAGAAGGTGAAAACCAGACTTTATAACACGTGAGTATATTGGGATACAGTGCAAATCAGTGGTTGCCAGAGGCTGGATATTGGAAAGTGACTAACGTGAAAGGAATACTAGAAAAGAAATGATAGAAATGTTCTAAAATTAAATTTTGCATTTGATTGTATTCTTAAAATTCATCACTATACTTAGTATGTGTTAAATTATTATATGTAAATTGTACCTCAATAAAGCTGATGTCTCAAAAATCAGAGAATACCAGGAGCTCTTTAAAATTCATTTTTCCATAGATGGCTCACCATATACATTTTGAAAAACATTTTCCACATCTTCTCTGGAAAGAACAAATGTACAGTAGCACATACATATAAGTTTATAGACAGGATTAGACACACAAATTTATTACTGAAGTCCTTGAGAATCCAAGAGGAGTTGAGGGCTGTGTGAACCTGAGCCTCGAATTCTTTACTTCAGCCACTGAAAAAAAAGTGCCTAAGTCCTCTTGTTTGACTCTACAAATCCCAAAGACTCCCCTGAGCTGAGAGTCTGCTAGAAGGCTCCCTCCTCCAAGCTACCATTTTTCACTCTATTACCAGAGCACATGTGAAATTTTTATACACTTTCCACTCCTATATTACTTAAAAATTTCACATTGTTTTCTCAAACAATAAAAATACTAATACTATAGACAAAATAGCACACCATAGAAAGAAAGGTAACTCGAGGACCTGAAAATATTTAAAGGCTCTAACTGGAAAAAGTAAGGATTGAGAGGAACTCTGTCTAGAAGAGCTTATTCCACAGAGGACAGATGGAGAGAATATTTGTGTTATTTTAATGTTCTGCAAAAGATAACACTTCCAGCAGCACAGCAACACCCCCAGGTTTCTGGCAAGTGACAGGAACACTTTATCCTGAATACCCAGCAGGATCTGAAACACGAAGATTTTGAACCCATCTGGAGCTAGCATAATCTCTTTGTAATGAGGCAAACCAGGAGAGGGCTCTGACGGGACTGCCACACAAGCACCCCAAACTCAGACCCAACCCTGATCCCCTGAGGCTCATGTTAATTACGGACACCAGGTTTTCATAATCACTGACTACGCTCTCTTTGGGGGCTGATTTGGTTTAATGATTCCCGACATTTCATCCAGCTCACTGAGCTTTTTCACAGCAATATAAAATAACAACCTCTCTCTCTCTCTCTCTCTCTCTCTCTCTCTCTCTCTCTCTCTCTCTCTCTCTCTCTGACAACAAAGGTTTATTCAATGCTGTCAGATAGGTGAACAATTATTGCTCTCTCCCATGCTAACTCACAGCACAATAGGTAAAACATCTGGAATAATTACATCAAATGGCCATGGAAACGGATTCATAGAAAGCACAGGTGAAAGTGCATTTCAAACTCGATACTGTCTGTATCTTGTGCTGCCGCAAGCAGAAAAGGAGCTCTGGAAACTTCTCTCGGCTCCTTATTTGAATCGGAGATGCTGCCAGGAGAACTCCTTTTGAACAGCTTGGATCTAAGAGGCCGTCCCAGCCCAGGGCTGTGAAGACTGTCTCCTAGGGTGCAGCCCCTTCAGTGTTTGGATAGCGCAAGCCTGAGCACAGAGAACCGCAATGCGCGGAGAATGCACTGGCTGACAGTAGGATGCTTGGGACCAGCATGACCTGTTGAGATCAGGAGTAGAGTAGAAAATGTGGATAATGGCACAAACAGCCACCCAGGGGAGTCTGAGGGAGCGAAAGGATTAATGACCTCTGAGACTTGTTTTCCTTCCTCTCTTTTTCCTGAAGTGCCAAACCGTGGAGCTAGTTATCAATCAAAAGAGTGAAATACATCAGTGGATGGATTCACTGTGCTACAGTGACAGCCAGCTCCACTTTTGAATACTCTTTGAAAACAATTTTTACTGTGCAATGCTGGAAAAAGCCAACAAATAATAAACCTGTCGCACTACTCACCAAGTGCTCATAAATACAAAAGCCGGCCTCGTAGCCGTGAGGGGAAGCTGTTCTGAAGTTGGAAAATTTTTCATTGGTTAATAATTGCATCTGATATTAATTTTCATTCCGAGTTGCGATTCAGGGGCAACTCTTGTCTTCAGCAGTCTAGCAGAGGGAACCTTGTGTTTCTGCCAGTAGTTGTGGGCTAGAGTGAAGGTACTGCTCTCAGTAAGAGGCATTCTTTCAGTTCTTTTCTCCCAATTGTCTATGGTTACACAGCAATAAATTCATTTTTTCACCTAATTCAAAAGCCTACCTGGACAGTACTTATCATGCATTGTTTAGCAAAATTTCAAAGGCATTATAAATCAATTTAATGGGCAAGATAGGCTCCTGGGGTTTGCCCAGGACCCCCGTATCCTGCCGGCACTGCAGAGGACCTACCCATGCTTCCTCATTTATCTGAAGCTGTTCTCATTATATAACTGTCCCCACACATCCAATTCTTGTCTGCCTTCTCTGCTCCTCTCTAAAATGATCAAATAAGCACTGGGGGAAGAAGGGAAGGAACTCCTCACACAAACCCTGACTTGAAAGAAGTCAGAGCCAGAGAACAGTGTGCTGAGTGGATATTTTCGACAGTAGCTGATAGCTTCAGTGGGATTCAAAGAAGCAAACTTGTGACCAAATTCTTCAAAGGAAGACAAGCTGCCTGCTACATAGCTCCAAAGTTTGCTATGAATAAGAACAGGTTGCTTCAACTGAAAAAAACAAAAATTATGCTATTTCTAATTAAGGTAAGACTACTAGGTTTTCCAAAGTTTCTCATTTCCTGAGAGGAGCCAACTCATACATTTTGGGGTTGAAAATAACAAGTTATTGGATTTGGAAGTGAGAGCTGTTGGCATAGATTTTTCAAACGGTGTTTCAGTAGTAAGAGGTGGATTTTTAAATAAATTATCTTTTTTCACCAAATGTTCCCATACCTAGACAATGTGGGTAGTTCGGAGGGAAAGATGTCTTCTCCCAGATTTGCTCTTTCTGAAAAGCTGCTGTAGATCATTTCCAGTGTTCCTAGGAAATATCTTCCTTTTTTTGAGCCTCCACTTGCAGTTATTTTTAAAACAGATTCCTCCCCTGAGTGATCCCCCTATGAAACAGTGTGCAGTCCATTCATTAGTGTGACTTAGCAGCCATATCCAAAATGGTAATCTAGGTGAAGAATAGATAAATCTCTCTCACAAAACACAAGAAATAAAAATGTTGACAGTTTCCCACCTGGTAACATACAATAGGACTCCAGACCCAGAAAGACTTCCTGCCAAGACCCAGAGATGACATACAAGGAAACCATATTAGCTGCTTGTTCTAATGCATTATTGGATTGTTGTCAGTGAGTGGTCCAATAAATGAATACTCGCCTCTAGCTAAGGAATACTTAACAACAATATATGTTTCTCTAATAAAGAAAGTAGCATTTTTGTCCAAATAGTTATTGGAAACATTGGTTTAAACCATCCTTATTGTCATGTTTTCTCATTAGAAAAAAGTAAAATATGGATAGATGTTCATTATATCAAAAATATACCCTTTTTGACAATACTTTTATCAAAAATAATTTACTCAACTTTTATTTATTGGCTGGTTTATTCAGTTTTGAAAGCCAAAACAACAAAAACAAAAAACCCTATGTTTATCTTTGATCTGTTTTATATCTAGCTTATCTTAAACTAAATTAACTCTACCTTAAAAAATTAACTCTATAAATTTTCACTGTCTCCACCAACTCTAGTCAGCCATCCTCTGATGAGTCATTATTTTGTTGTTGCTAAGGATCAGCTTGGCATGGTTCAGAGTGTGCAATGATTTTGGCACAAAAATAAATTGATAGTCTGTTCTGTGCCTACATTGACTCATGGCAAGATCAGCGGCTGGTTTACGGACAGATTAATCTTTAAACCAATGGCCAGAGCTGAGATTAGGAAATGGTCTGTGAAGTGCTGGCATCTCAAAGCAAGAAAACATGGCAGCCCGAAGATTTGACTCATCCAAATTCTTTCTAGCCCAACAGACAATCAGGCAACTAGTTAGCTATGATCTTTTCCTATGTGCTTTTCCAAAAATGTGCTGCTCTTCAATTCTTAATTCTTAACTGTATCAGCTGCTTATCTCTACTGCTTCCTGCAGTCCACCAGTACACCTCCAAATCAAGCTGTGCACCTTAAGAAGTTCAAGGACACTGTGCCTTGTAGTCCTAGACCAGGGTCCTGATATTCGTCTCCTTGCTTCATTCTACACTTCACACACAGGACTTTCATAAAACACAAACTACATCATCACCATCCACTGCTCAAGAACCACAATGGGTTAGAAGGGTATATTTTTTTTTCATTAAAAAAAAGATGTGAGAATAAACAACTTAGACTTTGTGGGTCCCATGATTTCTGCCAAAAAGTACTAACTTTACAGGTACAAATTGCATAAGTGAGTGGGTGTGGCCATTTGAAAATAAAAGCTTTATTCACAAAACAAGAACAAAATGTCTATCAGTCAAATAGAGATACTCTGGCTAATAAAACCATAAATTATCTAAACAGACTCCTGTACTAGTATTTTTCCCAGTTAATAACTTCACTTTACTAACATCGATCTCTGATATGTTCTGAAAATAGGTCAAACACAACTCTACCTTAGGTTCCCTATATTTTCCATATGTCTTCTTAAAGTACTGGATTTAGATATATATCGCTATGTAAAACATAATATTTTGAACAACAAATATGTTTCTTGTATTCCAGGATGTCTTAATACACTAGGTTTATCTGTGAAGCTTCCACATGGAATGCCGGTGGGGTTCTCTTCACCTGGAGTTGAGCAGAGAAGGAACATCTGCTGGAAATGGGTGCTGGCTGGTAATTGGCCCTGATGGAACCAATTGCTACTCATGCTTTATTCCTATGTCCTGAGCTCTCTACAACATCATGGTTGAGGTGGTCAAGGAAAACAGAAATAGAACCTACAAGATCTGCTAAGTCCCTCCTTTGGAACTTCTTCTATAGACTATACCCAAAAGAAATTATAGAGGGATCCCAGATATATGGAGGAAATCCATTCTTTAATGAGAAGAGCATGAGAAAATGTACCACCATTCTTAACCTACCACCATGCAATACTCTGTTTTGTTTTTTTTTATTCATGTGTTACCTCTTCAGAGAAGGAGCTGGTTCTGATCATGCTTGCCCATGATCCTATGTAATTTTTCTCATTACATATACATACATATATATTATTCTTTGCATTTTTATTTGTATTTTTGTGTGTATTCTCTTTCTGTCTATTTATTCACTACCTCCCCACCAGCCTCTATAATGAACCTTGACACAACAAGGCTGAGGACATTCCCTGTTCTCTGAACAAGTGTCTGCTGACTACGCACACTGTGTGTGCCAACTATTGGGAAGGCAGTTATACTCATCATTATACCACCAATATGACTGCGACAGCTATTTGGGATTGAAAGACTCATCAGATACTGCTGTGTTCTCTAAAACAAAGACCTTACGATATGTAAGGTGATGATATACATTCCCAAATAATGCAGAAGAGCAACACAAAATTGCATAATTTTGAGTAAATTCAAAGTGTCCAGAAATGGAATTGGAAACAGTAAATGCTCAAATGAGAACCAGTATGTTGTGCCCCCTCCTCTGCAATGGTAGATGCTTCCAGGAGCCTGTACTAAGTGAGCTTTTGAACCCATTCATTCAAAGTTCAGCAGTGAAGAGTATCAACTCATTACTATTTCCTGACAAGACTATAAAGGATGCAGCATTTTTCATGTACTTGAGCATTTGTTTATGGAATAAGAAGCATATTGATGAAAAATACTCTGAAAATCTTCTCTGTGGTGATAGCCATGATTTCAAATATTACTACCTTGTTGCCACTGACTATTCTGGGTCCATTACCCTCACAAGTACATTTGACCTTGAATTTCCACCACACCTTCACATTCTTTGCCTTGGATGGAAAGAGTGTGGAGATATGCAGCTTCTTTCATATATTTGATCTGCGATTTGTCAAATATCTCTGGTACTTGCATGCCTGTCACCAATGTTACCTCTACTGGCTTACAATGTGGTCTCTAATTGAGCAGCTATATGCCCCATAACTCAGTTTTGTACTATTTAAAAGAAAATCAGAGGACCAGGAATATTGCTCAGTGGCACAGCACCTTCCTGGCAAGAGCAAGATCCTGAGTTCGCTTCCCAGTACCAAAAAAAGGAGAGAGATTAGGACTATGGACTAAGTAGAAGCTCTTAGAATAGTTGGCTAGTTTCTGAACTTCAAAAATAAAATAATGTATTTATTTAATCTAGATGAAATAGGGTCCTTTTAAATACCTGAATAATTTAAACAGTTAATTGGTTTTTCTTTAAAAGAAATATAAAAATGAAATTACATGAAAAATACATCTTCATCCTCTAATTATGTCAAAGATATTAAGCAATTACATATGCATGCAAGCATATTTGTATCTGTGGTTTTATGACAAACCAACCTACTGTATAACATTGACAATACCCTCCCAATTATTGTCTTCTGCCATGCTATATAGTGGAAGCACTTATTATTCATGTATAAAACTAGACATAAAAATACTCAGTGATTTTTGCTAACATCATGGGGATACTAAATGTTATAACCAAAATTTTAATCTTTCTCCCAAATTTAAGGCTAATGATCTCTCCAACTCTGAAAATCCCAGCCCACTCACCTCTTTAGGAATCCTACAACACCTAAGCAGCAGGCCACCTCTGGTCTTTACTTGCTTTTGTGTGGCCCAAAACTAGCAATGGCTTTTATATTTTCAAATATTTCAAAATATTTTTTAAAAGAGTAGCACTTTATGCCGTGGAAAAATTACATAAAATTTAAATTTTACTGTCTATAAATAAAATTTTATTGGAAAGCAGCAAGTGCATTCATTTATGTATTGCCTCTGATAGATTTAGAGCTATAATAGCAATGTAGAATAGTTGCAAAGAGAGTCTATGACTGCCAAAGTTTAAAATATTTACTATCTGGCCCTGTATAGAAAAAGTGTTCCAAGTCCTCTTATATTCTGCAGTTTATTCTTTCTTTCTCTGTTACATTCAATCCAATCTTCTCACCAGATGTTATTGCTCTAAATTGTAGCCTGGTCACTTTCATGAAAAAAAACACAATAAAAAAAGAAACTAAGAGATTTCTTCCTTTCTTCCATTTGTTCCTTTCCAACTACAATCTTTACAGCTAAATTTAACTAGACAATATTCAACATTGTGCTCTACTTTTTTATTGCCCCTGTTCTTCTAGCCACACTATATTGCCTGTACATGCTCACACTTTAACATACAAGCTTTTGCCAATGTCATTAGAAAACATAAGTGCATTTGAATCTTCATCTGTCCTATCTTCTCAGAAAGATTCTATATATTTCTGATCGTTTCTTTTTTCCCTTTAGCATTCTGAAGCAAGTATATTATTTTGCTTCTATGCACAAAACCATCCTAACATTGCCTCCAACTTTTCTGGCTGAGGTTCCTCTGCTCTCTGTCAGACCCATTCTCCTCCTAATAGAATTTAGGGAGTATGATTACTAAAACCTCAGATGTTCTCTTTCTCCCATATCTGGAGCCCATTGACAGACATTCCTTATGCAACTGCAGCTTTTATTTCTATCTCTAAGCAAACTCACAAATCACCATCTCCATTTTTTGCTTCAGACCCTTAAAAGCATCTTGGTACCACTTCTTAGTATCTTGAATGAATGTCAATGTTTCACATCCAAACTATATTTTTCTGCCAACTTCTGTTCTTCTCCTATCTTACACTTTAATTTTCGACACAAGGGCACTGCCACAGGAAAAACTCTGGTAGTTGATGCCATTTAAAACCACCTTTCTCTAATGTCCCATATCCCATCAACTCATAGATTTCAAATTCTTCTAGAATTTAGAAGTATCCACTGCTACTAGTCCCTCAGTTCCAATGAGCATAACCGGTAGTGTGTCTTGTGGGAAAAAAAAACCTTACTGTAGAGTAAACTATTGTCAAAAGCAATTTTCCCAAAAGACCAAAGAAAGGCCAACTCAAGGATTGCACACACTATAATAATCATCAGGGATTGAAGGATAGAAGCACATGTCAGGTAGTAGCATCAAGACTGAAGGATTCCCATGCTTTGGCAAGAGGAAGAAGTTTGCAAGCTAAACTAGAGAAAGTTGCCTGGCAACCAAGTGCCACGGGCCTGGTGTTTCCCAATAGCTACTAATATATCAGACAGAAAGGAAGAAATTGCCCAGTTAATAGCTGTCTTATGATTTCACTTAATTTATAGGATCTGGAATGTGGCCAAGGTCAACTGGCAGACAAAGCAGAAGTGTCAGCCTGTTAAACTGGTCCCTACTGCTAATTTACAGAGTCCGTTTCTGAGCGGCTGTCCCAGACCCTCTGGTTCTCTGCAACCCACTGTCCACAAGCAGTCAAAGTAATCTACAGAACCAAAAATTAGATACATGAAAAAGTGAAAAATAAAACTAGGATAATAAAACATTTTAAAATAAGCTTGGCATCTGCAATGAGGAATGAGGAAAAGACATTTTTAAACTAGCAAACTAATTATAGCTCAGTGGGGGGGTAGATATTTAAAAGTCATAATATTCATCTATCAATCATTTTTTGCAGGGAAACACTTTACTAATGTTTTATTCAAGAATATGGAAAAGGTACAGAAGAGAAAGGGGTATTTGAAATTCAGAATTAATGAACCTGATTTGGGGACAATGCCATCCATGCTCTTCCAATCGTTAAGAGTTGGAGGACTCAATACGGATAACCAGCGCACAAAATTTGCTTTAATCATGTATGTGAGGGAGAAATAAGATGATATTAGTTATAGTGTGTATGCATATTATTATTACTTTCTAAAAACAGAAGATGTGATTTCAAAACATTGTAGGCAAAGCAATAATAAAGCATTAATGGAAATATATTGCCCTTATGAAACAGAATAAAATACAGTATGAATTTTTGAAATTCATCACTTAAAAAAGACTTCATATAATTGTAACACCTGAAATATTTACCTTCAAGTGGCCCTATTTTCCTTTCCATATATATCTAGACAGTAACTTGTATACATAACTAATTCTTGGAAATGAATCTTATTTTTATCTTCATTTGTTTTTAGTTCTAATGGAACTCCACACACAAGAAGGAAATATGATGCTTTTTTGTGGTATCAGGAATTGAACTCAGGATCTTATGCTTACCAGACAAACAATATGATGTTTTTCATAGCACACTATAATTTTAAAATAATAGTTGACAAATGACAACATTTTCAACAGTTTAGGTTTATAGAAAAATATCAGAACATGACAAATCCTGAATATTTTCAGTCAGTACTCAATGTATACTGTTTAAAATTGCAATCCCATCAAATATTGGGATAAGAAGTAAGGACATGAGAAAGAATTGGAGCAAGTAACTAAACTTATTGCCTGCTGTAATATGGAATCGCTAAATATTGCTTGTAGTTAAAATAATAAGAAATTAATATCAAAATGTAGTATTTGGGATATAAACATGATGACCAGAAGAAAATAAAGCAGATAAATTCAAAGGAGTAGAACATAAGGCAAGGAAATGAACTTTACCCTTTATTTTGTACTCTTGAGTTCTTTGAAATATTTATTATATGAATAAATTACTTATATAACAAGAGATATATTAGTTTCATATAATATATATACTATATGTATAATATACTATATATGTCTAATATATCTATATGTTCATGTATATATTAGTAGAGAGGAGAGAGAAAGAGAGAGGGACAGAGGAACAGAGACAAAGAAAAGGAGAGAGAGGAGTAGAGGAGGGAGAGAAATACAGAGACAGAAAGAGAGAAAGAGAGAGACAGAGACAGAGGAGACTGAGAATAGACTACTAATGAATGTCTGGAAGCTCATGGTCCCGACTCTGAGTACCTCTTGTGGTTGTCAGAGGACAAAAATAACTTGCATTAATGTCATCATGTGTCAATAAATTGAATGCTAAAATATTTGTACAAGTTTTTCTTTTCCTGAAGTGCATATACATATTTGGCAGAATACGCATATATATGCATTTTCCCTTCTCAGGCATAAGTCATCTTGGTCTCAGCACCAAAAGAATACAGTCCTTAATATGTCTCTCATAAGAGACATGATAAGGGGGGCTATTAAGTTCAAAACTTTCTCTAACTCTGAAGGAAAAATTATATAGATGCATAAACACATTTGTTATCTCACATTAAATAGTAAAACTGTCTTCAGCTTTAGAATAGATTATTCCAAAAAAATGTAAAGAAACCTTATAGATTGTTTAGCCATTGCTTATATAAATCTTTGTACTAAATAGACTCCAATTTGAAATTCTTCCCTCCAGATTAAACAAGGCTTGACAGAAAATGTAACAGGTACCTAATACTGGCTCCTAGAAAAGCACTGCATGTATTCTGGTGGGTACCTTCACATTCCTCACAAGTTTTAAAGTTCTATTGTTTTTATTCTTAGGGTTTCATGAATATCTTATACATATTTCAACCTAGGAGAGATAAAAGCACAGTAACTATAAATTGTTTGAATAGCTTTTAAATCACAAGCATCAACAATGGAATTTGTGAATACTTCATGCTAAACCATTTGAGCCCTCCATAGTCAGTTTCTCTATGCAGTTAGTTTTACTTCACGATGTCCAAGGGTGATCAGTATATTTTCTGCATGCACCCACACTCAGACTCTAACACCCAGTACCCCATCACTTACAGTCTAAAGCGCATCAGGTCCGTAATCAGCTTTCATCCACTTACTTGCACACCTCCAGGAATGAGATCACTTCAATAGACACCTTCATTTTTTTCTGGTTCAGATCATTTTCTTTATTGGTATGTGCTTGCAGTACAACATGTTCACAGTCCTTGTGCAGGCCAGGGGACAAGTGCACATCATATCTTAATTCTTTTTTCTAATTTATTAACTCCCATCTCAGCCTTCCCAGTACTGGAATTACAAGTGCATGCTACCATGCCCAGTTCCAGTGACCGGTGCTGCACTCCCAGAGTTCAGGTGGCAGGCACAGCATATGGTAGCGGCAGGCACCATAGACCGCCTATCTCCCCAGCCTGTTCTTTTTTTAATCCCCTTTCCCTACCTTTCCCCCCCACTCTAGCCACCTCTTGATTCTCTTCCATTTCTGTGTACATTCACTACACACAATGATTACATTCCAATAGTTAATTCTTATTAAGAATTAGTGATTGTGTGGAGTTGAATCTTTCATAATCATTGAGTAATGGCTTTGATCACATGAACTGAACAAATTATTTCACATATAGTATATAACAAAGTTTAAAAGAACAAACTGCTTTTTGGGAACTTGAAGCTTTTTCTACATGAGGACTATTTGAAATAGTTGCTATTATTAATCCATGTTATGGATGATTTTATTTATTTATTACTTTATTAATGTATTTGGTACAGGGTCTCACTACATAGCTCAGACTCATAGTGACCCTCCTGTTTTCAGCCTTCCCAGTGTTGGGATTTTAGGCATGCCCCACCATGCCTGGTCTTGCTGGCCAGCTCAATGCACCCAAGGGTGGGGCCAGCATGGCAAGTGGTGTCGGGTATCAAAACCTGGTTGCTGTGCTTGCCTAAGCAAGTAGGCTGCTTAGCTATCTCACCAGCCCTATAGATGATTTTTAAAAGAGCTTTAAAAAGGTATTTTACTCTGTGCTACTATACTAGGATACACTCCATACAGTACTTCATAAAAAACAGAAATTTGTTTCTCACAGTTCTGGAAGCTGGAAAATCAAAGATCAAACCTCTCATGCATTTGATCTCTGACTCCAAGATGGAACTCTGTAACTGAATCTTCAATAGAGAATGAACCTTTTGGCCCACACCGCAAAAGTCAAAAGGGCAGAGAACCCATTACTTCTAGCTCTTTTTATAGTGATACTAATCTGTTGATGAGACAGAGCCCTCCTGATCTAAACACCCATCATAAGAAACTACCTCCACACACTGCTGTACTAGAAACTGTTTCTACCATAACTATTGAAAGATGCATTCACAGTTCAGAACAAGGTAAGCAACTTCTTCAAATTCAAATAGCTAGTAAATTGAGCCACAGTTTAAACCGAGCTCTATGAAGCAAAATGCAAACTACTGTTACATATGACAGTTAAATTTTTAATTTTTACAGAGAATACAAAAATAGCTTTAAAAGGAAAAGAAAACAAAGAAAGAAGCAATGACCGGCCAAAAGCTAAAACTTGATGCATCACCATGCAGTCAAAATGAATAAAAGAGTTAATATTAAAACAGAAATACTAATTATTAAACTTACTAGAAGAAAATACGGGGCCTGGGGAGATGGCTCAGTAGAATAAGTGATTCCCTGGCAAGCACAAGGCTCTGAGTTCAATCCCCAGTTCTGCAAAAAGAGAGAGAAAGAGAGAGAGAGAGAGAGAGAGAGAGAGAGAGAGAGAGAGAGAGAGAAAGAAAGAAAGAAAGAAAGAAAGAAAGAAAGAAAGAAAGAAAGAAAGAAAGAAAGAAAGAAAGAAAGAAAGAAAGAAAATAGGTAGAAATTTTGATGATGCAAGGTTAGGCAGAGACTTAATAAAAAAAAAACATGGGAAATATTTCAAAGAATCAACAACTGGGTTCTCAATTTTTGAAAAGTTTTCTGCAAGTCTAAAGAAATCACCAACAATTACCGTATGCCAGTTGTTTCTAAACTGAATTATGGAATCAAATTTAATCACGTGTGACCACCATTTATAGAAAAATAACATGGAGTTGAATTCAGTGTGAACTATGAGAACATAGTATAGAAAGATAAATATCACTCAAGAGGACCGATTTCAGAATTGAGAGACAGAAACATAGAAGAGCAAGGCAGAGACAGAGGCTAAAGGAGATCATGTGAAAAACATCCTGCTGTAGAAATCATATGTACCAAAAACTAGTGATGGAAGAATGCGAGGCTGCAGAGCACTACCACTCACACTAACCCATTGAATTAATAGGAGGATAACATGCAAATATAGATCACATCTGAGAAGTAGAGAGCGCTCAAAAAAGTTATGATTATCTTTGTAGTAAAAACATAAGCAACCCCCCCAAAAGGCTTTATGCAATTAAGATTGTGTGATTATTAAGGTTCTTTCAGTATTATCTAGTCTGGTAATTTCTAAGATTTGCATGCGCTGTTTAAAATAAATCAATTAGACTGCATGAAGCAAAGAGAGGTCTCCTCTCTGTGCTGGCTAGCCTACCATTATTATTTTGTTCTCCTTGCTTCCTTTTACTTTTCTACATCCTCTCCTTTGCCCTCTCTTCCCCTCCCCTTTCCTCTCCTTCCTTTCCCTTCCCTTTTACCCACCCTCTGTTCCCCTCTCCCCTCCTGCTCCCCTCTCCTTGTCTCTTCTCTCTCTTTCCGTCTGAACATTTCTTATTCCCTTTCTCTTTCTTAACTCTTTCAATCTGTTAATAGGTTTATTCCTTCCTCACTTTTATTCTACATTGAAATCATCAGTTAACTATCCACTATGAGGGGTCGCCCATTCCTGGACGATGTGCCTTCTATCCCTAGTTGAATTATTTGTTATTATCTAAACAAGACACTACATTTCTCTCTATCAACATTATAATAACGAGTAAATCTTAGAATAGACTAATACTTTTTTATCCATCCAAGGAACATGAACACTTTCAGGAAAAGAAGATTTAATTTATCAACTTAGGTAAGAAAACATGCATAATGACTTAGCCATTTCAATTGAAAGTGTTAACTCAAGATTCCAAAAGAAACAAAGAATTTAAATCAAATATAAAATGAATTAAGACTCCAAGACTATGGATATTTTTAGATAGACATCATAAACTGTAAAATACAAAAGTTTTAATTCTGCCTAGATTTTCAATGTTAGAGTAAATTTCACAGTGATAGTAAGCCTTGGTAAAGTTTGAGAACCACCCACCCTATTGAATTCCTATTGCAATTTCCAGCAAATAATCATTTAAAATTTAGATTACATTTGTAAACAAATATTTATATTGCCCCATAGTCAACCAAATATTGACAGCAAAGTTCCCTGCCTAATAGAATTATACTTAGATCTTTTGTCTCAGAGTTGGGAAGAGGAAAGGGACAATAAGAAATGAATATATCATGCATGGCAATCAAGCTAAGTAGAAGTGAAGGTCAGATTCAAAACAGATCTGAGCTACTACTTTGCACAGTTTGATGTTTGATACAACCAAACCAAATTTAAAACTTCATCTGAACCTTTCCTGGTCTCAGAGTTATACAACCTTAAAAGAAAGGATAAAATTATGAAGAAATATTCTCTAATGGAAGCTCACAAATTTCCAGCAAAAAAAAGTCATACTCTGTGTAACAGATTATTGTGTCTGAAGTTGGTTAGAAATCTATTGATAGTATTTCATTAGCAAAGTAGCACTGAGGCCTTTTTTCGCATTCTAGCTCACAATTGTGGAGAAATTGGATTCTTACGGGTAATGATTCATTTACTTCGACTCTTTCTTTGCCCTGTTTCATTTGGTGGGATTGATTTCCTTTCTCAATATAATTTCACTTGTCACAATTCATGACTTGAGAATTGACCCTCTCCCCTCTTTATACTTTCACTTATAAGCCAACTTCTGTTCTTAAAAATAATTGAAATTGTATATTAATGGAAAATTATTAAAGATGACATTTGCACAATGCTTGCTTTGAATCACTAACGCAAAGTGCCACTCTTAAAATATACCTATAAAGAGTATCAAATTACCATCCATAGTTAAAAAAGGAACAAAAAAACTGAATGACCAATTTTAGCACCCTCACAGCCCACACACACCCAAGAAAAGGCTTAATATTTAGCTCCCTTTTGTTCTGCAGAGAAGTGAAATGAGAATAATGGAATCCCTACCATTCCTTAATTTTAAAACGAAAGACAAACAAAGAGAGTCAAGTCAAAATTTCCACAGCAGTTGCAGAAAAATAGTCCTTCTGAATGCTAGCAAGCCACAGAGGTAGCACTTTCTTACTTTAGATAAAAGAAGATGCCTTCTTGGAGAGGAGCTTGGTTAAAACAACTGGCAGGGCTAAGTGTTTACAAGTTTCCTGAAATATAAGCAGTGTTAGGGAAGTTTGTTCCAAACTAGTGATGTAGGACCTTAGAATATACGAGCAGAACCACAACAAAGACAAAGCGCTGTGAAGGTGACAAAGCCACAGCTATGCCAAGGGTAGCCCTGGCCACATGCTCCTGGGCATGGGCTTCGGGGACAAGGGACTCCACAGTAGAATTCACCACTGTGCTCATGATGATTATCTTTCCTTTCCAACTGCACAACCTTTATTGGGTTTCTCTTTCTAGGATATGAGTTCTGATGTTGTTCAGATGTAGAAATTCTAGTGATTGGCATCTACTGCCTGTAAGTGGGAAAATAGTTGACCAAATTCACTGTTTTCTTTTTCCATGACATGAGGTAGAACAGAATATGTAAGCAATGCTACAGAGACGTTAGGATCTCTCCACATTGTCTCCTTTAAACAAGTTCTCAAAAATATAATCTTACATAGTGGAAAATGCTCAGCTTCACACAATAATGAAATTTTATATTAAGATGGTAACCCAAATTCTTAAAACTATATATATATATATGCACTTTCTAAGCCTTTAAGCCTTAAGTGACTAAAGCTAATTTATTTCAAAGAAGCTTATTCATAAGGAAGAACAGATGCTTTTTCAGGTCTAACAATCACATTCAGAAAATATTTGCCTTAATATCACAACATTGCCAGTGCTGTAATATTCAACACTGCTTATTCAGTTTCTTCACTGAGAAAATAGAAAAATATATATGCCTGTTAGACTTTTTCTGAAAACTAAGGTGCATGAACATAACATCCTAAAGTTTGCTAGCCACTAAACGAAAACAGCATATTCTTCTTCTAAGAACATTTTTAGAAAATTGGGAGAGAAAAGAATGAGTGTAACACGTAGGTTAGCCATTTGGAAGTTAAGCAGTATAACCTAGAACTTGATAGGAATAGATGAGCTGAAACCAGACCCAAATGCAAGTAAAATAGAAGCAGATTTAGATACTTAAACACTTACAAACATCAAGATTTCAAAATGTCCAATCATTTCTTCATTAGGTGGACTCATTAAAAAATAAAAGTTATCCAGCACTGTTTCTAGGTTCTCCATGAAATAACCAAGCAATCATAAAAATTGTGTAGAATTTACAGCTGTGCCAGGAATCAATAAATGCCAAACATGTACCAGAAACAATAAAAACTATATCTGGATGTAAGACAAACATTAAAGACAAAAATGTCAGAAAGAATCCCCCTCTGTCCCCAGGAGAAAGCACAGTGCTCCAGGAACTTCACACACAGACTTGAGCCAAGAGCACTCTGAGCATCTCGCACAGGACAGGGAGAAGGACAGTGGGCCTGGTGCAGTCAGGAGCCATGGCACTCCAGCTACTGTTGAAGCAGCTCGAATGGGGAAGTGCCAGCAGTGGAACCAGGCGTTTACAGCAGCACAGCCCACAGAAATTTGATGCACAGAAAGAGCATCAAATCCATCTTGTCAAGGTATCTTAAAACTGTCTCATTGATATTTGTACTTCAAAAAAATAAAAATCAAAAAAAGAGCATCATGGCCTCTTTACATAGACAGCAGAGACCCAAACCAGTCACAGCTTGTGTCTGGCTCAAAGCACTCATCCTTGGATTTAACAGTATGGATCTTTTTTGAAGACTTTGATCTGAACAATTCTATTAAGAATTACATCAGTAATGTTTTAAACTTAGGCAAATAATTTTAAGACCATCTCTAAGAACTGAACAATATCCTGGTTTGGTAATGGAAATTAATACTTTCTATCGGCAAAGAGGTTGGGAGAACCTTTGTGAAAGACAATGAATTAAAACTTACAAATTTCTCAAGTATGACATGTGAGACACATTCACCTTAGTCTAATTCAAACTGCATGTCCACAAGAAAAGGACATTTTCTTTTCTTCTCTCTACCTCTTCATATTATTTGCACTACAGTATCCTCCTGGAATGCCTTTGCATCTTCCTTCTCTCCTTTGGGTTTCTTTCTGTTCACTGCCACCTCACCTGCTCTATGAAGCTTTTCCAACATCCCAAGCTTTATAAGACGGCTTCCCTCTGAAGTTCCCTGAGAAGAACCTATGCTTATCACATGGCATTCACCTGTTCGGGTGACTCTCTTATGTCAAACCAGAAATACAATTTCTTAATGAAACCAGAATGAACTGCTTAATTTCATTTAAACAGAATTTAATTTAATTCCTGAATAGGAAATAAAGAAAGGCTAGTCACAAGGAAGTCATATATTCAACTTTGGATATACTGTGCTTGCAATACGAATGCAATATCTAGGTGGAGGTTTCTCAGAAAATTATTTGGCATATTGGCAAGTAGGAATTGATACTCTGGGATTAAAAAAAAAATCCAAGGCAGGATAAAATATACATAACCTCTATTATTTATTTAAAGGTAGTATTTTATACTATAGATAAAAATATCAAGAAAAAATATATAGAAAATGAAAAATAAGGCAAGACAAAATAAAGCAGAAGAAAAAATCTGGATATTAATATATTTAAATACATGAAGAAGGAAAGCTAATCAATAACAAATCTCAGGTCTCTTCGTTTCGAAAGTTAGTAATCAATATGTCCTTTTTGGTTGCTGCCAATTTTCTCTAGAACAGTAATTCCCAACCTGAAATAATTCTGTCTTCAAGAAAACATTTGGCAATGTCTGGAGATATTTTTGTTTGCCTTCATTAGGGGAATGAAGATGGCAGGTGGGAACAGATGCTGTTAAAATCTAGTGGGCAGATATAGGGATGTGGCCTGTATTTCTTGCTACAACTGCTGTTACAAAATGCCAACAATGGATGGTTTATGAACAGAAAATTTTTTTTCGGGAAACTGGAAGTCCATGATATAGGTGACGGTATGGTTCAGCTTCTCTGAAACCTTTATTCACCTTCCAGATGGCTACCATATGTCCATATTCTTGCACAGAATTTTCTCTGTGCAAATAAACTGCAGTGTCTTGTGGGTGATTTCATTTTAGATGAACACCAATCAATTTAATGGGGGACAACTCCAATGGCCTTATTAAAACTTAAGTATTTCTCCAAAGATTTATCTAAAGTATTGGGGGTTCAAGTTTCAGCTATGAACTTGGAAGGATGTGATTCAGTTCATAACATTGTATCTTTTGGCCCTTCATATTTAATCTGTATCTTTACAAACAAAATATACTCACCACCATCTCCACTGCCCCAAAGCTTCAACCCATTCTATCATCAACTCTATGTTTCAAATCTCTTCCAAAAATATGGCCTATATCCATTATAAGTGTAACCTAACATACAATTAATTATTAGACAAAAATTCTAGTCCAGGGGACTGGGGAGATAGCTGAGTAGAATAAGTGCTTCACTGGCAAGTGCAAGGGTCTAAGTTCACTCCCTAGTTCTGCAAAAAAAAAAAAAAAAAACTCTAGCCCAGCTGTAAACCTCTGCAACTACACAAATTATGCTCTTCCAAAATAAAATGAGACAGGCATAGAGTAGACATTCACAGTTGCAATGAAAATTTCATTAAATGTAAATACTCAGAACATAGCCTCTTTGACTTAAGAAACTATCTTCTGAACCACCCAAGGCCCGAGGGAGCCATCATTATTTTCATAACCCAGACCACAAGCCTACATTTGCAGTCCTGAGAAGTATCCTAGCCCCTGAAGTAGCCAATGGGCTTGGCTTCTTAGAATGGAAGTCCTTCAGGTTTATGAATTATCTTGACGGTTGTTTTTCACTTCTGCCTCAGCCTCGAAGTACAGGCCTGATCCTCCCCTTTCTTAAAGGACATTAAATGTTCACTTCTGGGTGATTCTGTTGACCTTAAGAATTGCAAAATGCTAAACAGCTTTATTTCCCTTTCTACCAGCCGTCCCACCCCTAAGCCCTTTTTAGGTCAATCTGGTATTGCTTCTCCTAGCAAAGTTGTCTTCCTCTCTGATTCCTGCTGATGTATCCAATAGGATCCAGGGATTATGTGGACAACCTCTTTTTACAACAATTGCCTACCACACCCTTGAAATACTCCAGAATACACTTACCTCTCATTATAGATACGATGAAAACTTTCTTTATCTTCAATATACGGGTTTTTTTTTTCACTAAAGAATTCCCTCATGTTTTTTCTTATATCTTACTAAAAGCAACAAGAAAAAAAGGGCTGAATTTTCAACATTTTGTAAGTATTCTCAACTAAACACACAAATTTTTTACAAGCTCAACCTTTCACAAAACAATAGAATACATTATAATCTGATGACCTGTACCCTGCTAGGTTCCTCATTTTCAGCAGGGTCCTCACTAAAAGCACTTTTCCTATTCATATTTCTAAGACCAATCTCTGTTAAGTAATCTAAGCTTTTTCCAAAATGCACCTGAGAACTCTTCTATCCTCTACTGCTTATCCAGTTCCAAAACCATTTTTACACTTTTAGATACTTGAAAAAGCAGCACCTTTCTTCTTGGTACCGAATTCTGTACATGTCAGGATTGAAAGAGAAACACAACCAATGTGTAAAAACAGAGAGAAAGGGGAGATTTCATTTAAGTAATTGGCTCCTATTAGGATTTTTAAGGTTTGGAAAGTTCAAAACCTGTGGAGTAGATTGGCACACTGGAAATTCAGCAAAACTTGCAGTGTATTCTAATCGCAGCCTTCTGAAAAATTCCTTTTTGCTTGGTGTGGGTCAGCCTATTTACTAAGGGTGTCAACTAACTGGATCATGTTCACTCACATTACAGTGGACATTTTTATGCAAATTCTACTGATTTAACTGTTAATCTCATCTATAATGTTATAATAACACATTTACCAAAACAATTAGAATAATTTTGACCAAATACTGCTGAACCTGAAAAAGTCTGGTTAAAAAAAATATACTGGTATTAAACTGATGGTATATAGACTATGTGCATTATATTCTCTCTTTCAGAATATATTCACACAGAAATCAACATAAGTGATCAGAAACCAGTGGGCCCTGAATACATGTTCTTGATTGACAATGTATGGATTCCTAAGAGTAGAAAATTGAGGAGAAATATCACCAGTAAAAATTGTATTTCTTTTCATATTCCATAACATTTATTTATTGGCCATGAGTTTAGTGCACATATTCCAAAGTTTGACTGCTAAAATGACAGGTTTGCCCTATTTGCAAAGTCATATTACAGTTGTCTTTTGCTGTTAGTGTGGTCTTTAGAAACTTGAGAGTCAGTTATTGTCTTAGGGATAAATTAGGAACTTCTCAATTGGAAATAAGAATAGATTGGTCTAAACCATGAACAAGGCCCATTTATATTCTGTAGAATTTTTAAAAATAATAAAAAATAGTTTAAAAAATTAGAAACAGTATGGGATTTCATAAACAAAATGACAGGAAGTCAAAAATGGTTGTTAAAATCTCATGTCATTCAGATTACCAGATATAAGCATGCAAAATTGTTCAAAAAGTTATAAAATATTAAAAAGAGAAGAAATCTATAGAGTTAAAAATTACTATTTTCAAGATTGACTGATAGGAAGGACTGGAGGCAGCAAGATGACGCAGACTCAGGGCACCAGGAGGAAAGTGTGTTTCTACTATGACAAGATGTTGGGAATTACTACTATGGACAATGCCATCCAATGAAGCCTCACCGAATCTGCATGACTCAAAATCCACCGCTCAACTATGGCTTGTACTGAAAGATGGAAATCTATCGCCCTCACAAGGCCAATGCTGAGGAGATGACCAAGTACCGTGGTGATGACTCCGTTAAGTTCTTGTGCTCCATCTGTCCAGATAACATGTCTAAGTACAGCAAGCAGATGCAGAGGTTCAGTGTTGGTGATGGCCTGTTCGAGTTCTGTCAGTTGTCCACTAGTGGCTCTGTAGCAAGTTCTATGAAACTTAAGGACATCACTGTGAACGGGGCTGGGGGCCTGCACCATTCAACGAAGTCTGAGGTGTCTGGCTTCTGTTACATCAATGATATCATCTTGGTCATCCTGGAATTGCTAAAGTATCACCAGAGAGTGCTATATATTGACATTGATATTCACCATGGCAATGGTGTAGAAGAAACTCCTGTACCACAGAACGGGTCATGACCATGTTCTTTCATAAATATGGAAGGTACTTCCCAGCAACTGGGGACCTATGGGATATTGTGGCTGGAAAGGGAAAATATTGTGCTGTTAACTACCCATTCAGAGATGAGTCCTATGAGGCCATTTTCAAGTCAGTCATGTCCAAAGTAATAGAAATGTTCCAGCCTACTGCAGTGGTCTTACAGTGTGGCTCTTCTCTGGGGATCAGCTGGGTTACTTCAATCTAACTATCAAAAGACATGCCATGTGGGTAGAATTTGTCAAAAGCTTCAACCTGCCTATGATGATGATGGGAAGAGGCTGTTACACCACTTATAATGTTTCTTGGTGCTGGACATATGAAACAGCTGTGGTCCTAGACAGATCCCTAATGAATTTCTATACAATGACTACTTTGAATACTTTGGACCAGATTTCAAGATTCACACCATTCCTTCCAATATGACTAACCAGAACACCCATGAGTATCTAGAAAAGATCAAATAGCAGCTCTTTGAAAACCTGAGAAAGCTGCCCCCACACACCTGGGGTCCAAACACAGGCAGTTCCTGAGGATGCCATTCCCAAAGAGAGTGGTGATGAGGACGAAGAAGACCCTGACAAGTGTATCTCAATCTGTTGCTCTGACAAATGCATTGCCTGTGAGGAAGAGTTCTCTGACTCAGATGAGGGTGAAGGTGGCCGCAAGAACTCTTCCAGCTTCAAGAAAGCCAAAAGAGTCAAAAAAGAAGATTAAAATGAGAAAAAAACAGAACAGAAGAAAGAGGTAACAGAAGAGGAGAAGACCAAGGAGGAGAAGCCAGAAGCCAAATGGGTGAAAAAGGAGGTCAAGTTGGCCTAAGAAGTTCTTTCCAGCTCAAGCTTCTTGCCATGTTTCCTACTTTTTTCACTTTAACCCCTCAGGTTTTATATTTTCTATATCTCTGTATATTCGTATTAAAATATATTCAATATAAATGTCCCCAGGGACTAGAGAGGACCTAGGGTCCTTGAGTGCAGGGCAGCTATGTTGGGGGAACTCTTCTAGCAGCGACCATGCTCGCCACCCCTCCCTAAATCTTGGTTTTAAGTCATTAAGAGCACAGATCTAGATGGAAAAGATGCAGCCATAAGATGAAATCCTGATGTGCTGAGGGCCTGTTTAGTGTTAAGTGTTCTGGAAGGGGTGGCTGCATCTTCAGGGCTTCCTGTTCTTCAGGCTCCTATAGTAACATCTGCTGTTTTTTTAGATTGGTTCTGTTCTCATACCTTCACCTTCACCCAAATGAGCTAAGCAGCTCACTTTGCCCTGTCTTCCCCAGTTCTACAGGTACAGGTTGGTAGTGTAGCTTCCTTTTTTTTTTTTTTTTTTTTTTTTTTTTTTTTTTTTTTTTTTTTTTTTTTTTTTTTTTTTTTTTTTTTTTTTTTTTTTTTTTTTTTTTTTTTTTTTTTTTTTTTTTTTTTTTTTTTTTTTTTTTTT